>JANHFX010004667.1:50699-109537 GCA_027560015.1 Chloroceryle amazona
CTCACTTAATATCACAAAATTTCTTGCTCTTGGGAGATCCTGTCTGGAGTACTACATCCATTTCAGGAGGCCCCGGCCCAAAAAAGACATGGACCTTCTAGAGTGAGTCAGAGGGTTGGAGAACCTCTCCTCCGAAGAAAGGCTGAGAAAGTAGGGGTTCTTAAGCGTGAAGGAATGAGATGGATGTCTTCTTAAGTCCCCTAAAGTACAGTTTATCATCTACTCATGGAGTACTACTACTATTAATGATTTTACTGACTGGCATTTAGCACTATACAGCGACCACTCACCTAATACCCCAGGCAATTTGGTTATGACTACACTTCATGTCCCTTAGTCAATTGTTTTTTTAATGCCTCAGAAATTCAAATCAGACATATAATGCATGCCATCCACTTTTACTATACTTCCCCAGCATACATTGCCCAGCTGTAGGTATTCTGCCCCAGCTTCTCTGATTAGTATTTTCAATATCTTACTCCCAACAAGTAAAGCTTTCAGGTCTGAAGTTGCCTGGAAAAGGACATTACCTTTTATCAATGCTTTCTGATAAAGTAGTGCTGTCAGACTGTAAAGAAATTTTTGGTCATACTCATTCATCTTTCTGACAGAGGTTGTTGCAATGTAGTTAGGGCTGAAGTATCAAATACAAATGGGAATATTTTTGGAGAAAAACACTTGGGTAGATTAAGTTACTTCTCTCAGTTTCATAAATAAAACCACAGTAGTAAACTATTGAATAAGCCCATTGTACCTGGATACCAGTGGTTGTTGTAACCTTTGCAGTCTTGCAGGTTTTATCCTGGATTATTCTCAAAGAATAATCCACTGTCACTTCTGAAGCACTGAAACTTTTCTGGACTTTACTATTTATGAAACTTCTTATTTCAATAGGGTGGAAGTTAATACAAAATCAGGAAAACTTGTCACGTAGCAAGGCAGACAAGGCTTCATGATTCCCAATGAATACACTTTTTTTACAAAGCCTTTAATGTTACCAAAAAAAAAAACAACAAACCACACGTCACTGGAAAGATGGCATTTCTGATTCAAAAATCAGAAATACTGGAGCTTCCCAAATACCATGCGTAGGATTTTTAAAAAGCAGCTGTGCTATAGCGACAGAATGAAAAGGTACCCGTTAAGACCCAAATATAAACGACCAAATAAATGCAGTAACTTGGGGAAAGGGACTCATGCCAGCACCTGGTGAAACATGGCAAGTTCAGAGACTTGAAAATACCTTAACCTGTACCTTAAGTTTCAGGCTGAATAACTTCACTACAGTCTATGATCTCTTCTTTACTATAATCAAATGCATGTTACGGAACACAGTTTGACAGAGCAGCTGCAGTTCATATAAGGCCATCTAATTAAATTGTGAGAGCAAGAGGGAAGGAAGCACAGATTTCATTTAAATTCTATTCTCTTCTATGCACAGCCAGGGTATTTTGCATGTCATGATTTTGTAATTATGGTCTATATAGCCCTATAACTCTACACAGGTTCTAATTAACTATAGCACAGCAAGTAGCCAAGAACAGTATCTTTTCAGTGTCATTTTAATGCTCTATCAGGAACACACAAAAATGTATCACAGGAAACAGACATAACCACCTTCTTGGAAAAAAGATAAATGGTTTTAGTTGCAGTAACAATCAAAGTTTTGTATTTTCCAAAATTATCACTAAAAATAAAGTTTTGAAGTATGTATTTTAAAAATGCATGTTACAAAATATACGCATGTAATAATTTGTGGGTATTTTGGAATAATTTCATATATCTTCAAATGTTATTCAGGAAAACTATAGGGAAATAAAGAAAACAAAGCTTAAACTTTTTATTTAATACTACCTTGTTTACCAATTAAACTACGACTGCTGCTATATAAAAATTTAGAACTAAATTAACTCAGAGCAAAGTGACTTGGTAAATTTTTCATCTATGCCCCTGATAATCTTCCATGTAAAAATAAAACACATCAAGGAGATGTTTTCCCAAATGGAAGTACACACAATGATAGGTTCCAACTTCGCTCATGCATCAACGCTCAAAAATAGGAGCCTAACTTCCTTTAAGGTGTGCTGGTACTCACAAAATTCTTTTAAGGGATTCACTGAATTCAGAAAACCACAGAGTACTAACTGAAATCTCTCAAATAAATGTTCTTTGATATCTCCCTGACACTTATTCTAATATCTAACTGTTTACATCCCAAACAGAAATCAATCCATGAGCAAAAAAGTACACTTTCTTCATCTCACCTCCCAGACCACAGAGAAATATGCATCTGCTACACCTTTAAGTGCAACGTGTGCTCTATGCACAGTATAGTGTTATTCCCAGTATGAAAAGTCTGACACAAATTACATAATAATGATGTTGGGTAAACCATATAGCACACAATTAAAAAATGATGGATGAGTTGCAGAAAGATCTGAGGAAGCCTGAGTAGTCTGTTCTGCTTTGTCTCTAGGAGAGCTGTGAGAATCCGCTTCAGCTATAAAAATATATTAAAAACATTGTTATTTCTAAATACTACTGGATAGAAGAATGCTTTAAGTGCAGTATTTGATTGCAACCTCTCTTAGATTAATATCTCTGTCTCTCTTACACTCTTTTTATCGTATCAATAACTGTCACTATATACAACAAGCATTCTCCGAAGAAAAAAAATTACCTGAAAACTAGGCAATGTTTCTGGTTTGAACTTTCACTCTTCAATTCTATTGACAGTGTCAGTCATAAATTTTAATTTTATTTACCCTTGTTTTAAGAGACAAGTCCTATACAATGAAAAATATCTATATAATTGTACGAATAGTATATTAAAAGTTTCTTTATTCAAGAATCTTTCTCTTCAACAAGACACCAGGTGGAATTTCGTATATAGTGTAGAGTTTTTACAATGCCCTTTATTGTCTAAACACTGCAGGTTCCATGTATCTTTTTGTGGTCTACAATCCATGCCATTTATATGGTTCAGGTCATGCTCCTTCCCGATGCAACTTTTCAGTCACACTGCTTCATTTTACAATGGTTCCATGCAATGTAAATTTTAGCTTTTGGTCAGCTATGATATAGTCTCCCCAGAATTTTATAATGTGCAACACAGCGCTACTCCATTTATGATATTGTATGCGTATTGTATCCCACTCAATTCTTGTATCCCACTCAATTCTTGTAAAAAGTGTCACAAAAATTTGTCACAGCTCATCTGAAAGATTTCACTTCTACCTGTGATCTACGCATAGGTCTACCAGGTTCTAGTTAACACACACTGCCAGTCTTTTGTACTAAGTTTTTAAATTCTTACTTTTAATGGAATCTCTTTCCCAGTGACTATGACTCTTTTGAAGAAGACGGACTGTCTGGCCAGTTGTTCTACCAATGCCCAACAAATCTGGAACAAAAGGTTAGTTTCTGTGAGTTTAGTCAAAGTTTGAAAAAACAAGAAAATATCAACCATACAGCACGGTGTCTTCCCTATTAAAACATAATGAAAAAGGATATATTCACAGATTTACTTTTGTATTCAGATGACGTTAAACCATAGTTAGGTATCTGCAGATTGGCAAGTCCTAAGGCACTGCTCCTCACCATACAAACCTTCCACTAAAACATATTTAAGTAGGTTACTGTTCTGTTTGAAAGAGCAAACTGTCAACAACATGGTGGCTCCTGCAGGCAGTTTACCTCTGGTAGATACTCTGGGCAAAATTTGGTGAGGAGCAAATAAAGAGAAGAGCTGGGAGACAAGCAGATATACAAGTATGTCTACACTCCACGAGGGCATGGATATAAATGTCTGCACTATACACATGCAAGTGAAGATCAATACAAATCCTTACTCTCAGACAAAACGTCCATCCTTTCTGCATTCTCTTGCAAGGTAGTGTACCACTGGTTGGCTATTATAGAACGAACACCAGCAAGGCTGAGAAGCATCGCTGTCTCTGTTGGTCTCTCTATAGCAATATGTAGACAACTAAAAGAATCGAAAGTATTAAATCAATAAACTAGAAATGTACATAATATATCAAACAACATAAGTACATATACAGTGCTTTTTAACAGAAGAGAAAAAGTAATGCCAGACTGTGCTTTCTTTTATGCTGAGCGTAAAGTGTTTTCTAATATTCATAAAGCACCTAAAATTGAATACAAAAATGTAGGTAACTTGCTGCATCTTTTCATGATGCAATTTTACCATGTGGATTGCTCCCTGTTACGTTACTGTTGTGGTTATCTCAGGAAGTGTGAAAGGAGTAGTAATACACTAACTTTTACAAAATACTGCAGAATACCCTTTGTAAGACAGTTGAAATATGAGGAATCAGGTGAAAAGACTTGTTTAGTTCTGTTCAGGTTGCTAAAGGAAAACAGAAAATATTGCAGGAACTGAAAGTGTGCTCTTTGTCCTCAGTGTGGCATTAATTTGGAGGCTTGAAAGCAAACCATTTGTAAAGTGGGATTAGATTTTTTTTACTGCCAACTATTTAAGTAAGTATCTTTGGTATTACTGTTTTAGTGGTGGGGGGAAGTGATACCCTGTAGGGCTGGAACTGCAGTAAGGAGATGGATGAATTTCAGTTTTATTAGCCTCTGCTATTCACTGTAACTTTATCAGAAGATGATAACAAAAGTTTTCTGTAATCTTTTGGGGAGATGTTGTCATGGTTCTCTATGGAGCTACATGACTTAGTTTTAACTGAATGTTATTCTGAACTTTCTAAAAGCTTTTAGGTTTAAACATGTAAGTTCTGTGGCTCAATTCACTAATCTGAGTTATCTGAAAGTTCAGCATGGACTAAATAACTCATGAATAAAACCAGGACATTATAACTATCCTACTTTCTCTCAATACATTGAAAGTTATTTGTTGTGTGCCGGATGTCAAGAATTCATCATGAGCATACAATAAAGGTATATAAACCCTGCCGCCTGTCAGCTTAAAAGCAAAGAAAATACTGAGATTCTGTTAAGGCTAAAAAAGTTCTGATTAAAAATCTTTGAGATTCTGAACACATTATTTAACACACCATAATAATTTATTTAATTATTTAAATAATTTATTTTTATTTAAATAAGAAACTGTCTGATTGCTAAACTGTTCAGCATGTGAAACCTTAGACAGACTCTTAATAATTTATTTGTTAGTGGGAAGTTTTATATATTTAATTAGAACATTTTGAGAATCCTGAACTCAGAACTGGGAGGCCTGTGTAATGTAGCAATGTTTCCGTGTTGTGTTTTCTTGGTTTCTGCCTTTTATCCTATTTAGAACTATGTAAAGAATGAAACTACAAGATAGTGGTTAACTTCTCCCTTAGGTGTAGATACGAGCCTTTCTACTTGCAGAAGTAAATGAGAATATTATAACTCAAAAATTTAACTTTGCTTTGAAATAAGAATAATCTGCTTTACTGTGGACTTTAACAACATAAGCTTTATGCTACCTTTTGTGGATACTGGAGTTTGTAATTCTTTGATAACTTTGCTTTGACCGCACCAGATCTAGAAGCATCATCAAGTGGCATTCTGGAAAAAAGTATGTAACAGCAATGCTATTTGCACTAATAATAATGCTCAACGTAGTAAATGTAAGTAAGTTCAGGTCTTTCTTAAGTTAATGACTTTCTTGAATACGGTCTAAACAACCAATATAAAACTCATACAGTTCAGTCAAAATTGTCAAGTTAAAGAAAATTAATAAGGTAATCCTAACATTATCTGACATGACTCTCTCAAAACACCTGGTTTGAAGGTTTTTTTTCCTGTGCTACCTTTGCATAACTAATAGTGAAGTCCACTTATTACAGGGTAATGACCTACACAACTCAGTTCTGTAGTTAGAAACTCTTGTAAGACAAATGCATGGAAATGTTACCTACTGCAACTCCTCTTCATAAGTTAGGGCCAAGTTATAGCTCAAGCATTCTGTATTTTCCTTAAGGGCCTCCAGTGAAATAACCTAGAATACTCCAAGAATTAAAAAGCTTTTCCTACCATTTGTTTTGCTGCATCTTAAAACTATTATTCTCCCAATCCAAGGAGATGAGAAGCAAACTGCCTTTTTGGGGAGCCTTTGACATACCTGAGAACTATTATCATGTCTCCCCTCAATCTGTCAATCCTTCCTCTTGGAGTGGGGAATTTCTTCATGTTATCTTGTAAATGACTGTAAATCCTGTATATTTATCCCTGTACAGAGCTCCCCCCTCCCCCCCCCCCGCAAGATGAAGTAATTTACTTTGTGATGCACCTTTTGACTGTTCTGCAATCTGCCCCTTAAGCAGCCATTCTCTACTATACTAATGTTTAACTGATTATTTCTGCTTAAGCTCAACACCTCTCTCTAGACTTTATGGACTTACGCTCTGCTAATCATTCCCATAAAGCACAATTATTTTGCAATCTAATCTTGCATTTCAGGAGTTGCTGAACCACCTCGTTCTATTTCTCAGCCAGGTCTTGTACCCAGATTCAGCAGTGCCATACTCTACTTCATCATGTAAATGACCATTAACAGTATTTCATAGTATTTTTTCCAGGTTAGAGCCCTCAGAAACCTCAGACAGTTCACAGTTATCAACAGAAGTACACTGAACATGAAGATTGTCTCTACAATAGATTCAAACTCAGCCTGCAAGGCAACTGCAATTTTACCAGGTTACAGGTAAAAGTTTTGTAGGTGATCAGAAAATAGAACAATCCTTTGAAATTATTGTGCACTAAAGGAAATTAAGATGTACTGGAGAATGAATCCTATCATATTTTAAGAGCAAGACACAGGATAAGTGTTAACAATGTGCTCAGGAAGCCAGAAGTTGCCAGACCTGTAAATACCTGGCCTACAGACATCTGAAGCCTCATTTTCAAGGGTGACCAATGTAGATGGGAAAATATGTTTTTGCAATTTCCAGTAATATTTACATGTACATGTTTAAATCACTGTGAAACTCAACGCTTCCTGAAGAAGCTCCCTGTTGCTTTGCAGGGCTTCATAACCTGACATGTACTGTCCTTCTTAATTTTACATCTCAATGCAATATAGCAATTCAACTACCCTAACAAATTCAGCGTAAGTCCAAAGTTGAGCTTCTTCCAGATGTATGAGGGGAACTGGAAAGGAAGACTCTGAATCCCAAAAAACAGTCCTGAATCTAAGCCTTATACTACAACACCAGAAAGACTAATTAGTTGTGAAGAGGCAGAGAAAAAAATATCTACTCAAAATGCTCTGGAATATCAGAGTAAATATTCAGCATTAACCCCATCCTGACAGACAATTCTGCTTTACTTCCATGGAGATTGAGTAATTTTGGAAATGTGGTATTGCAGAGGTTGCGCTTAACAATAACAAAACCTTTGTTACCCAAGACTACATTTCACTGAAAAAGAGAGAAGTTACTGGGAAAACTATCAGATGACGACTCAATTTCTGGAACTTAAGAAACTTCAGTATTTGGAAGTGAAGGAAGACTAAACTTCTTTGTGAAGAATAAGTAAGCAAGCTACACAACAGATTAAAATCTACATAATGCAAAGTTTTTGCAAATAAAACCCTTGATCTTGAAAAAAGTGTGTAATTCCCAATACCAATACCGTGATAATGGTACAGTCTGAAATAAACACAAGTGGGAGCAAAAGGTGGTGTAATTAAGAAAATATTTTTCAGCTTGCTTATCTCACTTGGGATGTTCATAGCAACCAGTCTGTTGAGTACAACATGAGACATGAATCTCTCCATCCCGTAAAACAGAAATGCACTGCAGTTGGTCAGCAGCTGCTCCCATTCAGCTTGGCTGAAAGCAGAAAGCAAGTTACTTTTGTGTTACCGTTTTACAAAAATATTTTTCACAAATTATCCATAGCAAACACTTCAGTGTTATTTAGTCCAGAAATATTTGAAGTATACTTAGTTTAGTAACATCTCAAACTTAGTAAAAGGCACAGTGTTTTTTTAGATAAATACCAGACTCTTCAAAAAAATAAAATTGTTGATGAATATACATTGTACAGCTTTGAAAGAACAGTATTTAGTCTAACATTCAATGGGAGTATTCATGTATGCACCCATCAGGACATGAAGAATTTAGGTTTTGAAAAGAGATGGGAATTATGAGCCCAGCTGGCAGCAAAAACTGTCATTTGATGAGGTAACATCAGCTGCTGTGAAGACATACTGGAGCACCTACACTGTGATTTTTCCTAAGTGAAGATCTCAAAGGACTGATTAAAGCAGCAGTTATTAAGAAAGGCCTGGGATGACTGTGTTGGCTCACAGGACTTGTATCCACTTGACCTCTCAAGGTCCTTTTTATAAAAAATGGTATTAGTTTCGCAATCAGATGCTTGAAATTGCTAATAGTGAGATATACCTTCACTACTTGGTTTCTGAGATCTGTGCTCCAATCTTACAGCTGGCTCAATGTGCACAGAAATGCTACAGTCTTTAATACTGGGATTTAAAACCAGTTATGAACAAAGCCAGAAATTACATTTCTGCCCATACGCATTTAAAATATTCATCAAAGACTGCACCAGTAGACTTTTTGTCAAAACTGGGTAATCTGCACATCCAGCAACTCTGAGGCAACCAGCCTGGCTAAATCACTTCGTAGCACTATAATTTGGATCCCTAAAATACCCTGTCTACAAAAAGATAATGGTTAGTTCTGTGTTTACCAGCTCAGCAAAACGTGGTTCTTTTTTTACAAAAAAGAAGTATGGATAAGACAGGAGAGCAAACAGAATATTACAAACCTTGGGATGTGCAGGTTGCCAGTAACTCCTTCCCACTTCAGGAACTGGTATTTTTCTAGGATTTCATTTATTTTTTGGGAAGGACTGAAAGCTTCTGTAATAACAGAATTTGATCATTAAGAGCTTAAAAAGCTGCAAAGGACATCGGGCAATCTTAATTTCAATAATTTTTAAATGGCATTATAATATTTAGAGGGGTTTAGGTCATCATTGCATCGTAATATTTTTGAAACCCAGGTCTGGATTTTAAAAGTGTAGCAGTTGTGACATTTTCCATTTGCCTCAGAGTTAGCTCGTTCAGAGCATGGCAACAAAGCCTGTGAAGAGCAGCTAAGGACTCTGTCTTTGTCTCCTTTAGAGATAAGAAGGATGAGGGGGTGACCTCATTGTTCTCTGGGGCTTCCTGAGGGTGGCACCTGGGGAGGGTGGTGCTGGGCTCTTCTCCCTGGCATCAAGGGAGAGAATGCCTGGCAATGGCTCAAAGCTGTGTCAGGGCAGGTTCAGATTGGAAGCATTAGGAAGCATTTCTTTATGAACGTTGGAACAGGCTTCCTAGAGAGGTGGTCGATGCTCCAATCCTGTCAGGGTTCATGAGGTGTTTGGACAATGCTTTGTGGGGTGGTTTTGGTCAGCCGTGAAGTGGTCAGGCAGTTAGGCTAGACCAGATTCCCTTCCCACTAAATAAAACCATTCCTTTCTATTCCAGTAAATGCCTACTGCCTTGATAAAGACCTTCCAAAAGGAAATAGCAACACTCTCAAATATCCTTAGAAGACTGTGTCTATCGTAGTGCCCTTCACCTTTCAAAGGGCTGCAAAAAACTGTTACATGTGCTTTGTCTTTAGCTTGAGAATTGCTGGACAGGTGTAGAGAGTCTGACCACTCCTGTCACCATCTACCGCCACTCAGTTCCCTTTGTTCCCAGCCCATTCATGGATTTCTAACAAATTTCTTATATAACAAAGATGACACAAAGCATTATATTCTTTCAATTAACCTACATCCTTCCCTGAACTACTGATACTGTATCTTAATGGCATGTATTTGAAAAATTAACAATGATGTAAGATGTGCTTAAAAGTAAGTATGGATTACGTAGTAGGAAAGATTACTCAAGTAATTATTTACATAGTGATATTAGATCAGTATTTAGTGATCTGAAAGAAATAACAAGACTTAGTTTCTTTCCTGAACCTGAAACAGGTTATATTGTTTCACTGGTGCACCATTTGACAGGGGATAAACAGTCCTGTTCTGATGAAAAGCTAAGCATCTTTATCATCATCTTGTATTGCGACTTCATTTTCTGCTACAAAACTTTCAAAATTCCATGAGTAGTTTGTGGAGAAAAAGTTATTAAATATGTATTACCTGCCTCTCTTCCTTCATTATAGGGATCCACAATATCTGATAAACAGTTAAGTGTAAACAATGCAATGTAAACAATAAAAAGACAAAGTTTAACTGATACCCTTAGCTAATAGCTTCTGAAAGGATACATTTAAAATTATGTACACCAACAGGCAAGCAATTAGAGGATAAATCACGATTAATTTGGGCCTACAAATAAAAAGAATACATATTCTATTGCATGCAGAAGTCTCAATCACATATTAACGGTATGGCATTCTCTGTGTCAAACAAGTAACAAAAAGATGTTCTGCTGTTTTGCAGGTAGGATTAAAAGCAGCATGATGCTCAATTATCAAAGTAAATTTTTTTTGGGGGGGGAGTGGGTTGTTAAATATGTCACATTTACACAAGCAGTATGATTTTTCAAAAGAAAAACTAATTATTGCAAAATCAACAAGAAGCAAGTTCTTATGGACTTATGTGATAGTTATTCCACTTTAGAATTCTAGCATGTATAATGAGCTTCTACACACACCACCTGTAGTTCTTTAACAGTTTTACATGAAAAGAAGAGCTACTCCTACTGAGTTTATTTTAAACGTGTGCAAAGTTCACCTTTTTGACATTCTTCTTCTGATGAGCTCTTGGGTTTGTTTTTTTAGATATTTCAGTATCTGTTTTAACTTCGGTCTCTGTGGAATTGAAAAGAACAGATTAATATTTCTTTTCAAGATTCGGGCAGTTTTAGAAAATAAAACTTTTTTGAAAGACTTCTTACATTTGTTATGATGTAATAATGGATTAAACTAGAAAAATAAAAACTATTTTCACATCCCAGCAAGGTAAAGACATTTCCCAAACCCTCCTGACTAAAAATAATGCCTTGAAAGTGGAAAACATGCAAGAGGTGTGAACCTCGAGACATGCAAATGCTTCATTATGTTGCAAGTTGAGGACAGAGTCGAACGAGCCTCACTCGGTAGCTATTTTTGTAATTGCATGAACACAGACTTTTTAACAATGCTTCCTCTCATTTAACCACATCTAAAATTACGCGACCATAAGAAGTTTAACTTTAAAAAAGGGAAAAAGAGAAATGGAAAAACAACCCCATGTGTTCTAAAAACCTGTTCCAAACCCTGTTCTACGACCTGTAACAGCTTATGAATGTGTATGTAGACTAAAAGTATTCTAAGCTCAGAATATTCACAGTTCTTTCCCTTCAGAAAGGAGGGGTGAATTGGAAAAAGCAGAGAACAGGTTATGCTTTAGTCACTACTTATTACAGATATGAACACAATACAAGAACCACTTTGGAAAAGAAGACTTTCATGGAACAGAGTGAGATTTTCTAAACTTAGCCTATTTTTTTAGCTTAGGCCCACTAATTTTAGTAATATATTTTGAGTTAAAACATGTTTCTATGTATGAAGCAAAATGTGACTTCAAATTTTTAACTTCAGTAATAGAAGGTATCTTTGATTTATACAAAAAAAACCTGCTTAGTGCCTGTATTTATTACTTGCTTTTAGAATAAAAATTAATAAAAATAAACAAGTGATTTTTAAGATGTCATAAGGACAAGTTTACCAACTGTCCAACTGTCTTTATTCCACACCAACTATGTCACTTAAACTCATTTCACTGTAGAGTTTACATAGGGTGCAAATTTCTGCAGTAATGAAAGAGGTCCATAAAATCAGCAGGATCTGATTTTGCTCATGCACGGCACAACAATTGCTGGACTGACCGAGGCCCTTAATGTAACCTCAGCTATACAGAAAGAAAGTAGCTCAATGATTAAAAGGTTTTTACATTTGGTATTTTGTGCAAAGTCTTACACTAATGTTAAAAAAAAATATCAGAACTCTAAATTCTTTTTTCAGTGCAACTGAAAATAGCTTTGAAGACTTTAAGACCGTAGCTGTAAAATGAAAACTTTGTAAACCACTTTAGATTCCACTGAATTTTATGTAATTCTTTAATATGTAGAGGTTATTTCAAATTATCTAGCTCAGCAGCTACAATCATCCTGTACATTACTGAAATAAGTCTATTGTAATAGCTATTCAATCTAAAATACTGGAAACCTCTTGTATGTGGCAGTCTTCTAGTAAAATATAATACAACATTCATATTATTTAGAGTACCTTGTTCACTACATCATTATGCTAATGCAAAGAATAGTTATCTAATAGTACCTGACTCAGACAGATTTATTCGATTGTAGAGAATCTGGAGAGAAAAATCTCTGGATACAGAATATATTCCTTCGTCTTTAAAGATACCCAAAGCTTCTAAAGGCAATTCCATAAGCAAGGTATCTCCTACTATTACCACACACAATCCCAAGTCCATAGATGTACCTGAAGAAATGTGACAGAACATGATTGAGATTTAGTAGCCCCCAGTATGTATAGAAATATTTGAAATTAGATGCAAACCCCTAAATTTCCTCTATGGTATGACACCTGAACTCCATTCTACTGGGGATTAAGCGCATTATGCAAAAATATTTCTTTTGATACAGTTACTCCTAAAATGCTGTCAAGCTTCTATGCATATGAACTTGTGAGAACTGATTCTTCAAGAGGGAAAAACATCCCCATATTAATTACCAACCACCTCAGACTGAAGTCCAGATGTGTGAAATGTATTCAAGGAAATGATGTTAGAAAATGCAAAATTGCCTTAGTAATGTTTGGCTAAGAAGTAAAGAGTTGTAAAGGAGCTCTTAACCAATACTGTATCTTTCTGTAGGAAATGCTTGTTTGTTATTTAGAAAAATACTAAATAACATTATGACATCATTTTCATGTTCTACAGATAAATAACACGTGCAAGACAAGTTATTTAGCCTTTGCAGAATGACAGAGCAGCCAACAGTCAGATTGCAGAGAAGTCTCTTGCAGGTAAAAGCAAATGCAAGTGTAGATCTGTTTTAGTAATTTTTAATGGAGAAACTTCATGGCTCCCCACCATAAAGCAAAAAACTCATTCCCTAAGCAAGCCATTGCCTCTTCTCTTGGGACATGTTTAGAGACATTAAAGCAACCAACCTGTGAGAGGCTATAAAACGAAAAGCAGGAAAAGATGAACGAAGAAGAGATCAACAGACTTGCTTAAGAACCTTCTTTCTTTTGGCCTTTCTTCTGAAAAGACTGGCTTGTAATACAGCCATTTTATCAGTTGAAAGCCTGTATAGCTTGGAAGACTGTAAACACATGCATAAAGATAGCTCCATCCAGCGTACAATATCTTTGGAAGTATATTAAAAATATTTGTTTTGAAACAGAAAATAAACAGACAAAACCATTGCTAAAGCTTTTTTTATTTCTCCCTGGGTTCAAAAAAACTGACACTAAAATGACAGGATTTTGACATCTGTCCATATGCACAGACACACACACATACACACATATACTGTACTCAAGAGACCACATACCCTGTATTTTAGTGGGTGTGGCATCATTATCTTTCACCTTTTTTTTTCCCAATTCAGCAGCTGAAACTGACGTGCTTTGTTCACTAAAAGGAGGAATTACAAGTTACATTGGAAATATTACCAGCACTAATACTTATGTAAGTAGAAGTTTTTCCATGGAAACACAAACACAAAACTGCTTCAATCTCAGTGAGACACAAAGGAGGTACTCCCTTAAGAGTTCCTGTCATTCGGAAATTCCATCCTTAGCTAGCTGGACTATAACATTCCATCCTGAACTCAATATTGTAGAAGTTAAGCTGGAAAGCAGTGCTTGTTAGAAATGGCCATTAGTTTATCATATGGTTCAATCCTCTTATTGCATAACCTGTCTTTCAAGACGTACAAAGTTCATCCAACAGGGTCTATTCCTGCTAAAAGTACAGTCCCATAGAACTTGAGTCACCATCATTTCCCAAACAATGATAAAGCAAGTCTGAATGCCTTACCTGGTAGCAGAAAAATCAAACTGTGACAGCACTGGTTTCAGATATTCTTCCATAATTTCCAGTATTTCAGAGAAATCTGACGTCAAATCATGTCCGCTATCATCTGCTTTCTCTCCTGGAGTCTAACACACACATCGCAACAAAACCCAGAATATTTACAAAGTGCTATCTAACAAGGGTGGAGTCTGTACTATGTTAATTCAGAGGCTAAATCAAGTAATTTGAAACATCATAGAACGGAAAACATAAGTATAGGAAGTCAGTTTCAAAACTACTTTACTTCAAAACATCACTCCTATCAGCATTTTTTTTTCAAAATATTCTGACATAGCAATCAGTACATGATGTCAATATTTATTATTGAAGCAATCAATATACTTGTGCAATTTCAATGGGAAATCTTGGCAGAAAAGTCCAGTAGTAAGAAAAGATAATGTGATGCTCCAAATAATGTGAAGAAATTGTGAAAGGACAACTTGGAGAAGTAAACAGAAACTGCAAGATGAATGCAGAAGAATCAAATGAAAGAGTACAGAGAGATCAGTGTGGCCAACTCAGGAAAAAACTAAACAGAAGAAAGGAAATAGGTAAGGAGAGAATGGAATCACGTAGGAGATTATGACACTAAAAACTGAAGCTTCTAAAAGCCAATACTGCTGTGCACAAAACCAGTATCTAGAAAACCTGCTCAACTAAATGGTAAAGAGTGCTGGTATTAATGACTGGCCTTCTAATTCAAAGCTCGGTTTGTGTTGCTCTGTGTGGGCTGCATGCATGATTATTTACATTTGTAATCCACGTGCATTTTAAAAACCTAAACCATTTTGTGTTTGTGTGTGTCTGTTCTACCTCATATTATCTCATCACCTTTTTCGTTACTTATGCAGCTACAGCAATCTTCCATAACTTGCCTTTACAACAAAGGCTCACCATGGACAAGAAAAAAAGCAGTCAACACTTCAACCGTCTGCAAAAGTTGTTTTAACTGAAAGATGCTAATGTGATGAATAAAACAGAATTGTAATTCAAGAACCAGATGTGTCAAAGTTGTGTGATTAAAACAACGAAAGCTTGGACAGAAAACTCAATATGAGCTATATTTATTACCTTCATATTCGTGATGGAAGTAAGTCAATACCAGCTTTTGCTAATATGCTACATTTAACACAAAATTTTCGTTGATATTGACAAACCTAAACTTTACCTATGGAGCCAAAATTGAAGTACAGTACAATTCTAGGATGTAGAATTGCACATTTCATGTGTAGAAAACATTGTCACCTTGCAGGTTGTAAACTTATGTGAAAGACACAGGCTTCTCCAGCATACATTTACACTACAGAAGTTGTGTTCGCTGATCGTGGAAAAACAGCGTCCCTACAGAATTTAGCCTTCTTGCAGTAAAAGAACCTTTTAGCTAGAATTTAAGAGTGCTCATAGCTATGAGCTTGGGAGTTCCAAGGAGATATGATCTTGAAGCAAAATTTTGTGACTAACAGACTTGGATCAGCTGCACCCAAATAAACAGCTGTAGCACAAAAGATACTGTGTGCCCTAAAAACAAAAGAAACTCTTCTGTGTTGGAAATCAGTAATAAATCTCTGGCTAAGGTAGCTTTATTTTGATTGAAGGACTGAGATCTGTGAACCCCCTCCTTTTTTTTTTGAACAGGTGGGGCTTTCATGTGACATGACAGGCAATATAAATTTGCAAATGCAAATCTTAGAGGTACATTTTCAAGTAAATTGATCTCAGTTGCATGAATTGCCAATTCTGACAAAATTCCGAACATTTCAAAGCTGAATAATAACATTTAAAACAGGATAACACAGTAAGATTAAATTTTGAGGCAGAGAACACGACATTTAGCAACTGTGAAGACTAGGGATATTACATTTGAAATAAACTGCAAGTTCTGCAAAAAGATTGGTTACAATAATTTTTGACATGTTTTTCACTATATTTGAAATATAATCAAATATATTACCACATCTGTTTTGGAGACACTCCCCTGAAAGTTTTGAATAACAGTCTGTTTAAGTTGACTCTTCATCTTTTGCTGCTTGTAAAGACGTACTTTTTCCAACAAAATACAAAATGTATCAGGATTCACAGGCGATCGAGAAACTTTAGCTTGCACTATTAAAAGGAGGATAGCACCATCTTAAGACTTTTTGAGACATCACATTTGTTCTTGAAGGAATGACTGTACAGAGACCATCCAGTTCTAAAGCCATGGTATTCTTTGAAAATAAAATAACTGGAATAACTGGTTTTAGATATATTTAGCACAAAATATATACAGACCTGTACAAGGAAATTTAAAAAAAAAAACCTCTCTACAATTTTTTAACAACTTTAGCCTTCGAACAAACAAAAATCCCGTAAAAATCCTGTAAACTGTGACTAGATACATAGTTAATCTGATAACGAAACGTATTTAGGTAATCATTTTCCTCTGGTATAAGAGCTACAATTATTTTTTGTATTTTAAAATTTTACTCAATGCAACAGTGAAAGATCTGAGCCTTCTCGGAACATCTACGCAATGATTTTAAATGTAAGTGGCACTTACCCATTGGCTGAGTGGGTTTTCCTTTTTGCTGTGCAGTATTTATTTTTGGCATCTCAATCAATGAACTGTACAAAGTTGATCTACAGAAAGCAGAAAACTGATGAGTAGATTATGTGACTGTTCAGTCTTGTTTATAAGAAGTAAATTTACTAGATAAGTATTACCGTCTAATTTAACACGCTCACAATTTCAAGGTGCAGCATTTAGCCCTGCCTTGGAGTGTGAAACCTGCAAAATCTAACTGGAACTAACTGATCTGTAAGGAAAGCTATTTTGTTGCTATATATCCAATAAGGTAGATTTTTATTTGTTCCATGACAACTGTTCTAGGACTTTTCACAGCTGGTGAAGGTACTCCTAGTCAGTTGCTACAGGCCAATTTATGAATAGCTGCTAGTTATGCTACAGCAATGAGATAATGTGTGGCTTTATAAAGGTGGATATAACCCCGCCTCACATTTTTAAGAATGTAAGCAGTAAGAGCTGGAAACTATTAACAGAATTTAGGAGGGTATCAAGAATGGCCAGAAACTGTTCAAGTGACGTCTGAAGATTTAAAAGGTAATTTGGAAAATTGAAAGTACAGAAAAAAAAACATAGAGCACTGAGCTACAAGCAGTTTTATTCAGATATAAATGTGTTCAGTACCTTAAAATTAAACTCCTGCAAAATCAGAAGTAAAAGGCAAACAACCAAAATTGTGATTATTTACAGATTAAAAAAAAAAAGATGACATTTATAACAAACAGAATACTAAACCAAAATTATGAAATTGTATACCTGTCTTCTGAATGCTGGAGAATAACAACATAGAAATTAGATGGCAACTCATCCATGATATTAAAATGTTCAACAGGAATACAGAGATTTCTCCATGCCTGTACAATAATTCAAAAGTAGCATTATTTTTCTGTATTTTAAACTCCCAATCTTAGCTCTTTCATGAGAAAATTGGCAGTAATTCTAGGAAAGCGGGTACTAATTTTTTTTAAAAATAAGTCAAAACAAGCACTCAGCAGATGTGCCAGGACAGGAAGCTCCATCTAAACAACAGGAAACTTTCCTTTTTAGATTCTCACTTTCCCTGTGAGAATGATGGAGCATTGGCACAGGCTGCCTAGGAATGTTGTGGAGTCTCCATCCTTGGAGATATTAAAAAGCTATTTGGACATGGTCCTGGGTAACTGGCTCTAGGTGGTCCTGCTGGGGCAGAAGGGTTGGACAAGATAACCTTCAGAGGTCTTTCTGAACCTCAACTGTTCTGTAAATACTGTAACTTCTTCCATTCTTCACAACAACGTAACTTTTTGGACACTACCCTATCTGTGAAGTTAAAATGCTATCAAATCCTATCAGAGTATTAGCAAAGCAAGGGAGCAAAATAATTCAATGTAGTATCTATGTCTGTATGAGCCCTTCTCAATTTTATTAAGAATAGACACCTCACCAAAAAAAACTGTATAAAATTTTACTGGGTTTGCGTGGCAAAGCTGTGGTAGCTGGGGCAACTTCAAGCGTGGCTTCTGTGAGAAGACACCAGGAGCTGCCCCTGTGTTGCAGAGACAGTTTTAGCTGGCTTCAAGACCTCTGGCCAAAGCTGAGCCCATCAGCAATGCTGGTGGCATCCCTGTGATGTCTAAGAAAGGGTAAAAATACTGCACAGCAGCTGGAAGAGGGGAGTGAGAAAACATGAGAAAAACAGCACTGCACCCCCAAAGGCAGTGAAGAGGGATGGGGTGGAGGTGGCTTCAGGCACCAGAGAAGAGATTCCCCTGCAGCCTGTGGTGAAGACCATGCTTGAGGCAGGCTGTGCCCTGCAGCCCATGGAGGTGCACAGTGAAGTAGATACCACCTGCGGCCTGTGGAGGACCCCACACCAGAGCAAGTGGACCCCTGAAAGAAGCTGTGACCCTACAGAGAGCCTGTACTGAAGAAGGCTCCTGGCAGGACCTGTAGCCCCACGGAGCGAAGCAGTTTTTGTTTGAGAAGAACCCAGCTCACAGTCATTGTATCAGGATGCAAATGAAAGAACTATATACAAGGACAATTGGGAGATTCACATAGAAAGTGTATTCCCAATCTGAACTAAAAATCTCAACTGAATTTTAAGAAACACTAATACACCTTCAGGGAGAACTACTTCAGGGGCCACTTTGATTTCCTGCATCTCATGCTGCCTAGAATCTTGCAGTTCAAGGGTGCAGCCATGGAGGGATGCCATAATTGCCTCTATTTCTTTCCTGAGCTACTGCAACAGGTACAGACACAGTGGGTGTTGATCCGTGTTTTCAGCTAGGATATGTTACCATTTAGACAATTACAGCAACTCAAAACTAATGGCTTCTGAACAAAATACTATCCTAAGTGTTCTGCTACAAAAGGTAGCACAGCACACACAGAGAAAAGCCAAAACACTAGCCTACAAACATGTCTTTCTTACCCTGTTCTTTATCTCTGCTTGACATGTTCTGTAAACAATTAAACCCTGTCAGCTACAGCTAATCCTTTCCATCTAACTTGCTGGCAGCTTTAAATTTCATTCATTTCTAATCAGGGTCTTCCACTCTTAAATTTTGATACTGTTAGATCTCAAACATTTGAAAAACACACAGTTCTCAGACAGCTTAGACTGAAAGATGGTATTTATCTCCCAGAAAAGTTTATCCATTGTTTGCTCCAGAACTACGTTTACATGAATTACATTTTACTGGATGGTTTCTTATAGAATCCTATCATAGAATGGTAGGGGTTGGAAGGCACCTCTGGAGATCAGTGAGTCCAACCCCCCTGCCACACATAACAGATCCAGATGGGTCTTGAAAGTCTCTAGAGGAGTTTGCAACACAACAGTTCAGTTGATGCCCAGACTCATGTATAGCGTGTTTGTTAAAAACAGAAAAAAAAATAAATCAGGCTCCTTTGATAGGGCAACACCTGCATGAGGAACTGCGTACCTCAAACAGGATGACTGGATGCTGTCCAGGCAGTGACAGGAGTCTCTGTTGCAAGGGTCCTTTACAACAGCATGTTCAGCTACATTGGGCAAGACTCACTTGGAATTCATGATTTAAGCGGGCAGACAGCACGATTCTGATTATTAAGCCATACCAAATTGCAACTATCAGACAAACTGGAACCTCACTTCTGCCTTCAATTATATAGTTCATGCCGCACAGGTAACAGAGCGCAAACAGAACCACAGGACAGTACACAACATACCAATAAAGATGTTACTCTGATTCATGGCCAAGGCAACCCGTGCCTCAAATTAAGAAAAAGATAACAGAGTTTAAAGAAAATAGATGAAACAGTATCTGTGTGTATATGTTTATGTACACATCTCCCTGTGTGTATTTACATAAGATATATATAAACCCGTAAGAAGCAGTACATCTCAAAAAGTTACCACTGAAGTAGCAGTCAGTTGCTGTTGCACATTTTTTAGAAGATCACTTGTGTTTCTGGTGGTTTTTAAATGATTCTGAAGATGCAGTAACGCTGCCAGCTGAGAGCTGCTGGTGTCAGATGTGGCTGTTAGAAGGATACTCTTCATCACCATAGATGCTGAACAGCTCTGTAAAATTTTTATGTTTATTTTCTCTCCCAAAAATAATATAAATACATACATACACTATAGTTGTTCTAAGGCAAACATATTAAAGAAAAATCTCTTTCTAGAAAGGTAAAACAGATTAGCAAAGCCTGTCTACAATTTGTGTATACAATCTAATGTAAACAGTCTGGTGATAACTTAAAATTTATTAAATATTAATAGCTAGAATTGACTTATTTATTTACATTTATCATCTACATTCCTGCATTTAATCTTCTATTGTTTATATGGAAAGGTAAATGCCTGTGTTCTAAACAGTCTTTCAAGTAAATGGAGTCTTTTCTGTGCTTTTGTGACTTTTACTGTATAGCTGTCACATCACACATTTTAACGTAATACCAAGAGCAATGTAAGGGCAAGGCTTTACATCCTTTTCTTTCAGCAAACATACCAATCCTGCCCTTTGAATTGATGCCTGCTAAAACCTAAAGTTTTTTTTCTTTCAATTCAGTTGTCACATTAGAAAAAATGAAATACAATTTGTGTTTACCTAATTACAAATTCTGAAGTGAGGCTTAATGTTGACAGAGTGACATTTCCATCTTGTTTGTTGTGGGATTTTTGTTTGTTTGTTTTTAAACTAAAATCTTGCTGGGCATGATAGTAATTGAATTGGCAGATTTTTTTTTTCCCTCCCAAACACAAGACTACTTGTGGCTTTGGTGCCTTGATATGCACTCTGCTTAGCTTGCTCACTAACAAGTACGGCAGCAAACCATAAATAATATGTTGTGCTGCAGGAGTACACGAACCATGAAAGCCCGTGTCAGCTGCTTTCTGATGTCTCAACAGACCCACCTAGTCCACTCCACCCATGGGTGGAGGTATCTGCAAAGCCCACTGCAGACACAGAGGCAGGTGCTTACTGCCTGCCATCATTTCCTGCAGTTGCATGGATGTGGCATGAAGGAAATTAACATGAGGTGCGTTTCTGTAGTTCTACAATGGAGATGATGGTGCAGGAAGTATATATTAATTTGTTCCTGCTGTAGAGAATGTAAGCCTTACAGCTATTCCTCCTCTTCTGTGAAGAATGCGCATACTCACATGTATGATTCATACGCCTTCAAGCCATCTATAGGACCATGCTGCATAGGTGTTGATTTGACAAACTGCACGTAAACCTCTCCTATCTACCTCAAGATAATTAATGACTGAACAAATCCAAAAAAACATTTAAAACTTACTTGTTACAGAAGGAAAAAACTCGTATTTTGTGGTAAAGTCTTACCTTCGCTAATCCCATTAGAGTAATTTATTAACCTTGAATTTTTTTCACATAGGCAATCATCAATGAAACCATCAAGTCAAACACGACAGACAATAGAATTGTCTGATCAAACATGATGAAGTTGGCAAACCCGTATTTGCTTACCTGTATTACTTGCTCATTCTTACATGGATCCATACATTGTGTTCTGTAGGACCCATTTTCAGGCTATATGAAGACATTTTTGCTTATGTAACTTAGAACACCTATGTACTGGAAAAAAGCACTATACATTAGTTGCATTACCTGATGAAGTGCCAAAAACTGGCTAGTAGAGACTGGATCAAATTGCTGAAAGCATTCAACCATTTCCAAACTAGCAGGAGCCAGAACATCCATAATACTATCACTGAATGCAATACCCATACACTGTAGCAAAGCTTCGTTGGACTGAGAAAGGTATTTCCGAGACAACCTATGTTCCTTCTAGATGATGAAAACAAAAAGGTTTATATTAAAATATGTATTGATATTTACTATTTGTTATACATATACATATTACTAGTGTGTTAGGGAAGATAAATATTACTTCACCACTATTTTTAATGATTTTTTGCCTTTTAAGGCATTTACTTAATGTATGATCAAAATATGCAAATGCAGATTAATTATTTAGCACACTCCAACATCTGTTTTACAACATTAAAAAAAGTTTTAAGATACTTCCTTTAATATAAAATGTGTACTTGGCAGAATAATATTTAAATTCTAGACAACATGAGCCATTCAGAAAAAAAGAATCTTCTGTCAATTTTCAGTGCCGTTGTTCCTGTTGACAATTAACTATATTTAATACAAATAAATCCAAATATCTCTTATCTCAGGTATTTATTGATTATACTAGCAACACAAACTGTACATTCCCAATTCCTGGTGTATTTTGAACTGCAGTAGTTAACAGTCATCAGCTCACCAGACAACTCAATTTTTCTAAGAATTTGACAAGTGATTTGTGATAGAAGCTATCTCCTTCTTGCTCCCAGTCTGCAAAATGTTACGCTCCTTCAGAAATGTAGGAAATGTGGAAATGTAGGTCTGTGAGCAGAGCACTGCCTCCTCATCTTGTCCTGGCTGCTACAAGCTCAATCAGTGGGAAATGACTGAAGAAGAAATTATTTCTTTCTGTGAGCAACGGGGAAAGCTCAATCAGGAGCTCCAGCACCACATGCTGAGGGGTAGGATGAAGATAAACAGCAGAGATGGAAAACTGTTTTTCTAGGGGTGTTTTAGAGATCTTTTTCTTTCGTAAAATCAAATTTAAGTTACAGACATTTCAAACAGAACTGAGAAGGTGACTGTTATTCCATAAAAAGGAAGCACTTAAATTCTAATGCAAGCACATACACTAATATACCTTTAATTCCTGTATTTTCATCCTGTACTTATCATACTGGCATGTATCAGTTGTTAAACCGCTGTCTATCATTTTCTGCTCACTGCATTCTGCTGAAGTCAGGAAAGTTTTTGTGATGTCTGATTTAACTTCTTCCTACTCATCACAGTACATAAAAAAAGAATAATTAATCATTCCATTAAGTGTGACTGTCTTAATTTATTTTGTGAAAGTCTAGGTGAAAATGGAAATCATCTCAGAAGAAATCATCTCACTATATTGATCCCTTGATGGTGAGAGATTTAGCAATGTTATCAGAAGTCAAAATTCCTTAACGTGTTATGAAGCCGTGACTAATAGAAACTAAAATGCCCCCTGTACAACCTCTAAGAGTTTTATTTTCTGATATTTGTCCTCAGTTGATTTCTTCTGAACACTTCAATTCGTCACTGAATTTATGACTCAACTTTTCTTTTCTTACATTATGTTCTTACTACAACACAGAAGGAAGTTATGAATCTCAGCTTTTCATCTACAAGTCATTACTACTTGATTGCATGGATTCAGAGACCAACATGCCTAGCCCTTTAAGGCATTCACCGATTATCTTTTTTTCCTCTTTTTTGAAAAATATTGTAATTAGCTTATCTCGGGAATTAAAAATTATCTACATGAGAATGGTGTGTAGACAGAAGTTTCTTTCTGAAATTCCTTAGCTCAATATATGTTTTTATTATGGCTTGCATGAAGCATGTAAAACATTCATATGAAGAGTAGTATTACACAAGTGCGTACAGAAAAAAAATACTGTGGCAGAGAAACTTCACACACAGGAACAAATTTAGATACAGAAAGGAACGCATACCGCAACATTTGTCTTCCAATAAACATTTGAATTTACAGGATCTACGCTGATGGCAAGTAAATGAAGAGTTCTTCCCGTGAGATAGAGGCATTTGGATTTGATGTCAGGACAGCCTTTGCAAAGATTCTGTACGCTTGCTAACTGAGCCAGTGTAACATGACCCACAGTGCACTCCATACGCTTCCAGTCCTGGTAAAAATAAACAAATAAGTATTTGCTCATGCATACCCACACATGCAGAAACAAACATATTTAAAAAAAAGGTAACGTACATACAAATGTACATGTTCAAGTGACTACACTTTCAACTCCAAAGGAGAGGTCTTCAACAGATACATAAATTCATTAAGAACTGATTAAAAAAAAAAAAAGTACACTGTAACATCAAGCAAACAATGATCAGCACTGAGGAAAACACGGGATAAGGAGAGGGTACCGGGAATGGCAAGGAATACTGTGCACTCCTCTAACAGTGTTTCCTGCTGGCATTGTCAGAGACACAAGAACAGGCCAGAATTACTGCTCTGTTTCAGTGGCCACGTCTTATATTCTTATTCATCAGCTCAGTTAAGCAGTTCTGCTTAAGACAGATATTTTAAGAAGAAACAACACAAAACCACCCCTCCCATCAATTATAAAATGATTTCCCTGCTACTCTTAGTGTAAACCATGTCTAAGATGAAAACCACACACCTGAACATTCTTTGCTACAAAAACCACACAAATGGTCTAGGGACTCATTTCCTCCATAGTGGAAGAAGTTCTGCTACGGAAAACAACCCTGGGAATCTTCATTATACCTTTCATGTGCAAATCATGGGACTTAGTATTTTGTATTACCTGTTCTGTTGCATCATATTCCATACTTCCCCTGAGGAATGCATCCACAATTTTATGAGATGATGCTTCTCCCACTTTAAGCTTTTTCTCAGCATGAACAACATTAAAAATATCCAAAAGAATTTCTATAAGATTTATTTTCCTGTTAGCTAGTTGCCTCATTAATGGGATACTGACATTTGTAATCTGAAATACAAAGGAAAGCATAATTCTGATTTCAAATATTTTTGCAAATTTACCTGGTAACAAGTTAGAAAGTTGTATTTCTTTTAACTAAAGAAGGAAATATTTTAAAAAACATCTCCTCAATAGATCAGACATACTGCTATAAAGGTATCTAACTAATTTAAAAGATAAACTTCAATGTCAAAACATACTACAAAGCAATCAAAGTAGCTGCTTAGAAAAGAGCAGCTGTGCTTTTGCTTTTCACAATTTTTTTTACCTGGAATAAAAATCTAATTACAAAGGAGTTAACAACTATGTACATAAATACATCATTTTAATATTAATGGTTCTGGTAGCTGCACAAAACCACTCGCTTATTAGAAAAGGCAAAACAGAAAAAAAAGCTGGATGCTAGAGTATAATTATGGTACACATTAGCAAATTAGGCTTCAGGCTTTCACCACTCAAAATACAGTAGTTTGAAGACAAACTTTATTTACCTAATGTTTTGTATAACCTATTTTTTTCCTCCTGAGAAGCACTTTACTGTAGAGAATTTTAAACTTGTGAGGTATTTAGAGAATCAAAAAGATCTCCATGTTTAGACTTTCATAGTTGTGGCATTAAAGGGTAAGGAGGAAGACAGGGGGATAGAAGGGATACCCCAGCAGTGATTTCATCCAAGCACAATCTTGGATGCTGTGTTGAGTGACTGTAGTCAGAGGGTGGATGATGACAGCTTGCAGCAAGACAAGAAGAGAGCTCATTTAGTGCCCTTGGGGAGGAAGGGTAAGATGTTTGTGACCATGATAGTCCTGCACTATCGCTGGGAGTCTGTCCCCGGGACAGAACTCTTAAATCTACTTTTTCACTCTGTGAAACTGCTGCAGTGCAAGCCCTTGGGGCTCTGGCAGGCAAATATCACACTCTTATCCTTAATGTCACAACAGGTATTAGATAGATTTTAGAATTAAATAAAATTGACAAAGACCGAACAAATCCTCTCATTTCTACTTCTTCCCTTTTTAAACTGTAAATTCTTTTGGCGTGCAATGTTTCCTTCTATATTCAAACACTGCCTATCATTACAGGAAGATCATCTCATTTGGAGCTTTCAGGAATTATCCAAGAATGAGCAGTACAACCAAATTAGATTTCTTTTCATGATGAGAAACAAGCAAACAATAAAACAATATATATCCATACCTCATTAACTGAAAATAAGCTACTAACATTATGAAACACTTCCTCTGTTCTCGATACTGCCCTCTGAGCAAAGTTATAAGCATCTAGATAGTGTCTATGTTTTTCTTCTTCATTTCTTTCCTCCTTGGCAATCATCCTGGAAAAACAAACACACACACACAAAAAAACCACCAAAACAAACAAAACAACAACAACAAAAAAATGCCCAAAACCAAACAAACACCACCCCCCCCAACACCAGAAGAAACACAACCCAAAGGAACCAACATAAGAAAGTGTTTATTTTTATCATATCAAGCCTACTAAGCATAAAAAATTAAAATAATTAGATTAATGTATTGGATTAAAATATTTGTCTTCAAAAACAGTACAAAAAAACATGAGTACCATTAAGATTAACTCTGCCTTCAGTGAAGAGAAGTGATGATTCTACAGTACTTTCCTGAATAAAGACCACATCAAAAATGCAGACACAGATCACCAAAATATAAAACCTGTCAGTATTATCTGCTCTTTTCCATCCTTAATTAGGCTATAAAAATGTAAACAATACACTTTGTAGACTAGTTAAAGTTAAATCACCAGTTGTAATCTTACCTGTGAATATTTGCACATTCTATCAGTATCTCAGCGCTGCAGTTTCTACACTCATAATGAATGAAGTCCTTCTCAATTTCAACTAATTGATTGTAAGATTCCTGTAGCATGTGCAGCAACTGACAAGACTCAGCATTAACTGTCATACAATCTTGGGCAAAATATATCTGAATAAGTATTTTCCTAGGAATAAAAATTAAGTACAAGAAAGCAGTCAGAATGCAGAGGCTGTGTTTGAAAACTGACATACTTCTCTCAGCTCTCCTTGAAATTTTAAGAAATCTAGGGAAAAAAGCTTCTTAATTCTTTAAATCTGTAGTCTAAAAATGTAGGTCCTGGAAAAAAAAAAGAAAAAAAAAAGTTGTATTTTCAGGTTAGAATAGATATCATTTGTTCCAGGTGCGTAATTAGTCAAACTACCTAGACCTAAGCCGTCGTCTAAATACAGCTGAAGGGAAGACTATCAGCCCTCCCTTCCAAATCCAGAGGTTTCGCATTTCTGGAAAGAGAAGGAAGTGTAAACGTTATATACTTTTCTCCTTTTATCAACACATTTTAACCTCTCTGTGCTTGATTTTTAGTGTACCCAAACTAATTGTTTAGTTTCACCATAAGATGACTTCTTAGATCATAGTGAGGAGAGGAGTAGGTCAATACTGCAGACTACAATGGTGCGGGAATCTGTGTGCTCAAACAGGTACCTCTGCATAAGCCAACACATCTTGCTCCTTTGGATAACCTACACCACAAACTATGGACAATAGGTTGTGGTATCTGAACTAGTTTACTAACTTAAAAGGTAGTGGGGCTACAAACAAGAATGAAGAAATTGGAAAGGAAATATCAATTAAAACAAAACATAAATCACCTTAGAAGAAAAATATTTAAGAATCCACAAAATGCACCATACTAAAATAAGTATGAATGGTAAAAATCCCATTTCAATGTAGCTGCACAGCAGAAGCTGAGAATATTTCATTGAAAAGACAGTTACCTGGCTTCAAGGGATGCAATTATAAAACCCAACTCTGACTGTCTGTTAGGTCTCTTCAGTAAAGTAGATCTGAGCACATTTATAGTGTGTTCCAGTATCTCACAAGCCTGCAGGTGACATCAGAAATTTCATAACTCTATTTTAAATGTCTATTTGTAATATTAAACATTCATTCAGAAAACTTCTATTTTGTGTAGAACATGCTATGAACCCTTCCACAATATTCCCCAAGATGATTGATTCTAATACTTGCATGTAAGTCCAGAACATAAGTGTTATGACCACATTTCAATATTTTGATACGATTAAGCCAACACACAAGGAGATAAGAGGGAGCCACTCTTAGAGGTATATAGCAAAAGAACAAGGGTCAACAGACCCACCTTGAAAGAAGTGATATACTTAAACAGATGTTCCAGCATTTGGCCACCTCCATGGTCACTTTTTTTGTAAGAAGGGCCCAGGAAGGTTGTGGGAACTCTATTCTAGACATCTCTACATCTTTAAATAGATCAGATTGCTCAGAGGCCCATCAAGCCTAATCTTGTAAGTGAACCTTACACTATTAGAGTTTAGTCACCCGAGGATGTAAAAAGTCCCCACATAAGAGTTTTGAATTAAAAAGCTGTAAGCTGATGCTGAAACCCTCATCTACAGATTTGTCCTTAAAAATTGCTACTGCAATCACATTGGTCAGACATGGAGGGGGGAAAAAAAAAACACAACAAAAAACCCGAAACAAAACATGTATTTCATTAATAGCTATACTGGTAAAAGCTTAGTAAACACTCTCACTGGTAACCAGGTATTTTGTCCTTCAGTGATCATAAATGTGAGTTCAGCCTAATTCAAAATAATGCTTCTATACAAAGCAGATTTGCACAGATTATCAGTAAAGGACAGATCATAACAGACACAACAAGATTGTATTTGCAATAAAACTCAATGCAAGTTAAAGGTTGAACAGTAAATGATAGTTTAATGCTGAAGGTCAAGTAGGAAAATGTTTTTAATATATTAGACTTGTAGTATCAGTATTTAGAAATAGTATTTGTAAAACTATTTTAAAATGAAGTGCATACTAGGAAATAATATTGAAAGTCACGACCTTTATTAAATATGGAAAATAAAAACACATCGATGTTAAAATAATTGTCCAAGTACAAAAAGCATTTAAAATAATCTGGTCTCTGGGATTTAGTTACACATACTAGATTATAACTGCCTTTATTTTCATAGGATATACAGCGTATCATAAAAAGACCCTCAACTTCTGTGGTAACATCACATTCCTACTGGCCTGCGTCGGTTTGGAATCTGTAATTAATGTCAAATGCACAACAGAGAGAACAACATGGACTGCATTCAACAGCTATATTTGCTTTTATTGAAATGCAAAGGCTGTATCATTTCTCATTTCTCTTCACTGAGAAGCACCACTGCTACAAAGAAAACAACCACTAAAACAAACAAAAAAAAAGCTTCCTTACCATCCTCTGTTTTCCTTCTGTCTCTTCCTCTAGAATTGCTTCTACAAGACTAAGAGTACTCTTGTACCAAAACTGTTCATTTCCTCCTAGAATCCGTGCTTTCTCAAGGAGTGCTTTAGCTTGTCCATGGTTTCTTTCCAGGCCAGCTGACACAGCAAGTAAGTACAAGCACCTTGACACATCATACAAGTCCCCCAGTTCCTAGGAAGAAAGATACGGGACCTCTATATTAAACTGGCACTCCTGCTATCCATATTTACTTCTATTCCTATTTTAGATTAAACTTAAGAACAACCACAGAAATAAGAAGCAAACGGTATTTCATCAATTAATTATCTGTAGAATTTCTTAGATACTCTTCTTGTTTTTGTTGTTGTTGTTTGGTTGTTTTTTAAGATGAAGTGTCTACTTCATATGAAAAACTTCAAACATACTTGGTATTTCTTTACGTTCCTGTATCTTTCACCCTGCAAGTCAAGTAAGCTATTTTTCTGCTATTATTTACTACCTCTATAACTGCTGTCATTTGTCAGTATATGATGAAAAGCGGTGATGTAAAATTTTTTTAGTGAACTGTGGTGTAGATACACTAGAGCTCCAGTAAATTTCCAATGCTACTTTATGCTAGTAATGAACTATATCACACAGGTATCACGTGGTGTTAGGGGTTGGAAGGGACCTTGGAGATCTTCAAGTCCCACCCCCCTGCCAGAGCAGGCCCATAGAATCCAGCACAGGTCACAGGAATGCAGCCAGACGGGTCTTTAAGGCTGTCCCTTTCCTCTTGACACTCAGCCCTCGGATATTTATAAACATTGATCAAATCCCCTCTCAGGCTTCTCTTCTCCAGACTAAAGAGCCCCAGGGGTCTCAGCCTTTCCTCCTAAGGCAGGTGTCCCAGTCCCTTCATCATCCCTGTAGCCTCCGTTGGACTCTCTTGAGCAGATCCCTGTCTCTCTTGACCTGGGGAGCCCAGAACTGGACACAATACTCCAGGTGAAGTCTCACCAGTGCAGAGCAGAGGGGGAGCAGAACCTCCCTCGATCTGCTGGACACGGTCTTCTTAATGCCCCCCAGGAGACCATTGGCATTCTTGGCCACAAGGGCACATTGCTGTTCCACGGAGAACTTTATGTCTACCAGGACTCCCAAGTCCTTCTCCACATGGCTGCTCTCCAGCAGATCCCCTCCCAGTCTGGACTGGTGTACTTTATTATTCTTCCCCAGGTGCAGGACTCTGCACTTACCCTTGTTAAACCTCATTGGGTTCTTCTCTGCCCAGCTCTCCAGTCTGTCCAAGCCTCGCTGGATGGCCGCACAACCTTCAGGTGTCTCTGCCAATCCTCCCAGTGTTGTGTCCTCGGCAAACTTGCCGAGAAGACACTGTCCTGTCATCCATGTCATCGATAAAGATGCTGAACAGGACCGGTCCCAGCACTGATCCCTGGGGGACTCCACTAGATACAGCTCTCCAGCTGGACTTGGCACCATTGACCACCACTCTCTGGACTCTGTTGTCCAACCAGTTACTAATCCATCTTACTATCTGCTCTTCTATCCCACGCTTCCTGAGCTTCTTCACAAGGATGTTATGGGAGACTGTGTCAAAAGCCTTACTAATGTCAAGATAGACTAGTATATACTAGCATATAGTATCTATAGTATATACTCTTATATACACAAGAGACAAATGAAATGCATAGCGTACTAGCATATAGACATATATGAAACTAGCAAGTGCTAGCACATAAGGCACTAGTAAGAAATTATTAAAATTATGGTCTTGCATAATGTATTTTGAACTTCTCAATGTACAATACTAAATTAATACTTTAATAAGATACATGTTATTAATATATTACTGAATAATATTATTCAATATTCATGATTCCTAAAAAATATACATAGGCAGTTTTTACTTACATGAGAAAAAAATCTTATGTGGGGTAACAGGACAACAATTTTTTTTAAAGGAATTACTGCAATAATGAAAAATAAATAAAAATAAGTAACAAGCAATTAGACAAGAGCAACCTTGTTTCACCAGGGGAGGTTTCGGTTGGAGCTGAGGAACAATTTCTTCAACCCCCTCCAGGGTTGTCCAGGGCTGTCCCAGGCTTCTCAGGACCGGGGTGGAGTCCCCGTGACCCCTGGAGGGGTTTCCAAGCCCCCCCTGGAGCTGTGGTGCTGAGGGCCACGGGTCAGTGGTGCCCTGGCAGTGCTGGGGGAATGGTTGGACTCTTATGAGTTGAAAGGGCTTTTTCAACCAGAATGATTCTATGATTCTAATTATGTTTCTAAAACCCATGTTTAACAAACAAGATCTGCATATATATATATACACACATCTTCCAAGGGCACTGTAAAGCAGAGATGCTGACACTGCTTCACAAGCTGAAATAATCCTCAATTTTCATGAAGTTAGAGATAAATGCCTTACATTTAACCATACACATTATATATGTTGATCCTCAAATTATATCGGTTTGGGGTGGGGCAGAGAAAGGTTGGTTTTGCAATTTGATCATCATCATCAACAATATATTATTATTATTATTTAGGAAAAGCTGCAGCAAAATGAACATTTCTTCCTATATCTTTTATTAATGTTCTATTTTATTTCTGATGTACCTGAGTTGCAGCATGGGCCTCTGAAAGTAGAAGTCTTGCTGGTTGATATAAGCCTAGCTGAATTAGTACTTCAGCTTTTTCTATCCACAAGTAAGGGAAAGAAAGTGCACTCAGTCCTTTTCTGGTTACCACATTTAACTCAAAAACCTGAAAAATAACAAAATATTACGCCTTCAAATATTTCAAAGCTAAACTAGATGGAAAACAAATTGTTGTTAACAACCATATTCAATTACTGATATCGCACAGTCCAGCTCTATTTTCTAACTTTGAAATTCAATGCTATGCTGCAGGAAAAACAGGTTTACTGCAAGATGTGGATTTTATAATCCTCAGAAGGTATTCAACTAGTAAGTATATACTATTAAAACTAATTTTAGAACAGATTAACTTCTTCAGATCTGCTACTGTCATGAAGAAGTTGATTCTTGGTAATAACTAAACCAGAGTATTATTTGCAAGTGCTGAAAGAGGTGACTCGAGAGGGATCATTAAATAAATAAAAGATATTTTACATGCACAAAAATGGAAAGATACACAAAAAGTGTAAAAATTATATGATAAAAACAAGGACAGAACTGCCATATCTAAGAGGCAAGAGGAGGTAAGCTTTAAGGATATCAGTCAGGCACTTCTCTTCCTAAAGAAGAGACAGAAATGTCAGAGCTGAAATATTTGCATGCCTTTAAAAGAATGAGTAAGATGAAGGAACACAGTATGCAGTGATGTAATGGAGAGAGAAGGAAGGAAACACTAAGACCAAGAGCAAATACAATGTCTTTTTTGTTTCAAAGTCTTTTCTGTTGATTGTATTACTCCTTAATTTCATTTGTAGAAAAGTAGTTGTACTTTTTATGAACACAGGTTCTATTCTCGCTCCACAATACCAATAATATGCCAGGCAAACACAGCTCACAGTCAGCTGATGCCTGGCAGCAGAATGCAAATAGTATAGCTTTTTAATGATCTTTTCAGTGTTCAAGTATTTCTCAAGTGTAAAGATTTTTAAAAGCAAACTAGCAAGTATATTAAAATAAGAAGCAAGGAGTAATTTATTAAAGAAACTGGAGTTGAAATAAAACCTTTTCACTTGAAGTAAGGATATTCTCATCCCTACTACCATTCACCTGAGCATTTTCAAAAGATATTTTTCTTTCTTCTGTCTTAGTATGTACTTTTTTTTCTTTTTTCAGTGCAATCTCCTGCCTACACCTAAATCACAAGAAATAAAAAATAAATTCAAGCATATTTTAAGTATTTCATAATGAAATGTCAGTGTTAGGCATCTTCACCATACACTCATGCTGGGGATAGACAGAAAACAATCATGCACAGAATTTTAGGGCTCAGCTAATATACCAAATTTGTTTTAAGAGATCATAGGGTTTTTTTAATGTTTCTTTCCCCCAACAAGACTTATCAACTGTAGGAAAAAATCCCAACTAAACACAACCTCTATAATAAAAATACATACATCACTTGTTCCAATTCATTAATGTATGCTTCTCCAGCAGCTCTCTCATGATACAAAGATGCCCGACTCAGTTTTAGGTCTGAGCATATCAGGGCAATTCTAAGAAATAAAACAAGAAACGTTTAAGAAACAGTTAGAATCTTTCATATATTCCTTCATATGAACACACTGTACATAAAGAGCATACATTCCACATTTTTCAATCCTATCTTGATTAATATCAGTAATAACAAACATTTTAAATAACAAAAAGGGAAAAATGCAGCAGCTGAAATTACCCATTGATGGAACTCATAGAATAACAGAATGGTTTTGGTTGGAAGAGACATACTGAAGATCATCTAGTCCAACTTCCCTGCCAAGGGCAGAGGCACCCTTCACTAAATCAGGTTTTCAAAGGCCCTTCCAACCTGACCTTGAACACTTCCAACGATGGGCATCCACCAGTATCCTCTGTCCATCCATCAAACCCGTATTTCTCCCATTTAGTGGCAAAAATCACGAGAGGATAGGTAAAAGTACAAAAATATTAATAATATGGCCTCAGTACAGCGTGCAAAAAAACCCATACGTGTGTGTGCTAGCCTACTTTTCTGTGTTCAGTAAAGAGCAATATATTTATGTACATCTATCTGATTGCATATAAAAATCAGGTCTTAGTTATAAATTAAATACCATGAAATAAAAACAAAACTTGGGGAGTTAAAAAAAAATTGTCTGGCAAAGCTTGGCAGCAAATCAATTTCCCATTAGGAAATCAGTTTTAGTCTTGTAAGACGGTAACTCAGTAATTGACTAGCAATCCAGATAAATACACATACATTAGTATGCATGAATATTTATCTGTTTTGTGATGTGGGAATCAGTTTCAGGCATTTTAAAAATACATTATGGGGCATTTCACAAACTACCTGGAATTAAGCAATTATTGTTTATAACTGGTACTAATTAAGTAAACATTATGCAATACATTTCAAAAAATCATGATGTAATGTTCTAACTAAAATAGCAATAATTTGCCATTGCATGCATATCAAATATTTTTTAATCAAAATCTTTAGGGCTAATCCTCCACTAAAAAAAAAAAACAAACAACAAACAGGATTTAGGCCACAACAAAACAATTTAGGCCACAAAGGAAAACCTCTATAAAAAAGGAACATGCTTATTGAGGATACTTCTTTGGGTTCTTAAGTTAAAGATGATACATTTTTGACATAAGATGGGAGTCTGCCTTTTGACAGTAGTATTATTTTGAAAGATAATACTTTTATTGAAATGATTTTGGACTTTGCTTTTTTCAGTTAGGCAACAATCACAGAATCATAAAGGTTGGAAAAGACCTCCAAGATCATCAAGTCCAACCATCAGACCAGTGTTATCATGACCACTAAACCATGTCCTGAAGTGCTATGTCTACACATTGGTAACACCACTACCTCCTTGGGCAGCCCGTTCCAATGCCTCACCACTCTTTCAATATAGATTTTTTTCTTAATTATAATAAGGCATTTTAAAATTTATTCACATGGAAGCAGCTTGAGTTCATAACCTTCTATACTTTTCTTTGTAATGTTTAGTAACAGATAAACTTAGTGATTCTAATTCCACAAAGAAAAAAATATGTTAGGAAGTATAAAATAGGAATGAAAAGATACATAAACCATTACAAATATAAACCAGTAAGCCACAAAAACCCTGTTAGTATTTAGCGAACCATTAATGGGTGGTCCACTCCTTTCAGTTTCTCTTCTATTTAAAATAAATAAAAGATACAAACCGAAGGTGATAGAGATCAGACAGACTTTTGCATTCCACAACTTCATTAGCTATAACTTCAGCTAGCTGAAAGATGGGAAGAATCAAGTGGGGACAAAATATTTTCTGCAGTTCTTTAGATAAAAGGTCCATAAAATATAAAGTGCAAGTCTGAAAAGAAATTTTTTTTTATTTAATTGATATAAACATAATTTTGTAGAAAAGACATTTTAAATCACTGATTAATTCAGTCCCAAATGATACTAAAAAAAAGTTAACTTTAATGCTGAAAAAACAGCTAGGTACACAGAAAGCCAGTAGATAATTCTGTAAGATACATTCATTTCAGAATGCAGAGGACAGACTAACACTCTTTAAAGTATTCAGGTATACTATGACTAGGCAACTGCCAGAACGACTTCCTTAACTTACTTTTTATTGCACAGACAGAAAAATGAAAACGCAACATAGTTCTTTGTTACTCATTTTTCTCCTAAATAATACATACTCTAGAACTTTGATGATTATACTTACTGGTTTGGGGAAATTATCCCAGTTAATACCATAAATATTTGTTTTCTCTTTAAAAGCATCCCTGATTTCATTGGGACAGTTATAGTAAGCCCATTCTTCCACACTTGTTGGCAAGGTATCAATTGATCCTTTCCCTTGAGGCTTCTCTTTCACAACAGAAACTTCAACCTATAACAAAAAATAAGGATATTTATGAGGCCAAATTAATATTCTTGTTAGCATTAAGTGTTATCTGACTATGCTAACCATCTACTCTGCTTAATATCCTTTTAAGTTTTGTTTGTTTATTTTGCCTCCAGACTCTGGTTCTTACAAGCAGTATTTTGACCTATGCAACGTGAAAAAGCACCTGTAAATTTATGACCCATCCAGTCCACGTGATCAAGAATGAAAGTATGATATCCTGATTTGCAGAGAAATTCTTCACGGGTTTTGAGTCTTTACAAGAGAGCATCTGAACTATTTAATAAATGATTCCTGAAAAACGTTCCTTGAAAGAGATGATTGTTTTACTTCCACAGGAAAGGTGTTCTTACTTGTTTCTCTTTCTTTTTGCCCTTCTCATTTTTAGGAGCTTTCATTGACTGTTCTTTCTGAGGGGCTTGAAGTTGTGAAGACTTTGATAATACTTTCGTAATAGGTCCTGATGCTGACAACAATACCTAGATAATCCAGTGATTACAGTTAATTATTTTCAATAATCATGTCAATTTCTAGTAATAATTGTTATTCACTGTAAGGTACCATAACACATTTGCCTAAGAGCATTCTTCAGAAAGCTAACATTTCAAAGACTCCTAGATGCTTGCATTATTTGTAGAAGCATTTAGGATGATCGTGACAATGCAATTAAGCAGCTGAACTGTCAAAAGATTAAATCATCCTGTGATGAATATTAGAGCTACTTTTTAACCTATGTGGTCACAAAAGTATATATATATTTTTTTAATCACTGGTCTAGATTGCTTAATCTTCTACAAGGGAAGATTTTCATATCAAAGTAACCTGGAAGACTGCAAAGAGCCACTCGGTTCTCCTTCTGGATTAGTGTTCCATAATGCTACTAATGAATGCTATATAAAAGAAATTTCTAAATACTTAAGCATATGAAACCATCAATTGAAAATTTCTTTGCGTGTGCAATAGCACAGCTTCTGATCTTACTTAAAATACAGAACCCTCAATAATATGAGATGATGAATATATTTTGCAGGAGTGATTAAGGGTAGAATACAAAAATATGAACAAAAAAATGGCTTGTTCAGGTATTCAGAGAAGATTTTAATAGCTTCTACAAAGTTATTTATGGAGCTCTAACACCTGAAAGCCTGATTTAGCAATGGACATCAGCAGTCACCTCTGCTTTACTTTGGACTCCAATACAAAGTTAAACTACCCTGTAGTAATTTTGCTCCTTTAATGACACATGGTTATTCTTTCTTTCTCACAGTACTGTTCATCTGTGCATGAGTTTTTAGAATTACTGTCATTGTCCTACAACTGGCACTGACAGCTGCATTAACTCTTAATTGAAATTAGACATCCCTATCAATGAGAAAAAGTATTTGCTTGAAATGCTGTAACAGTGAGAAAGTGATTAGAGAATAATAATTGGTGAACATTGCCTATTTTTCTCAAAGCTTAACAGACCAATAAACATGTGAATTTAATTATGTCAAACAATTCCTGTCAGTGAAATGACAGCCCGTTTGATTCAACCTAAGCGAAGGCCCACCTGTAATTACCATTCCTCAGAACTGTCAGCAGTCTCCTCACTACGTATGCTGCCCCTACTAAGATTCTTTAACAAATTAAGAATACAAAATTTTAGAACTTTTTGCACAAAATGTATGAATGTACTCCAGAGTAGCAATGGGCCATTGTTTTTATCTTTAATCTCTCTCCTCTGTTTTCCCGAGAGAAGCAATTTTCACGTTTAATCCTTAAACTTGAGAAAATACACTAACTATACCATAAAATTGGGAATTCTAAAGATGTAGTTAAAACGTTGAAGAAATAGTTGATACCATAATTACACAGGATAACTCTAAATATACTGGATATAATAATCTTACGCAATCTCACCTGCCAGATGCGGATGATACAAGCGTATGCCATCAAACAGTGCTGCTGATGAATAAGAGAATTATGACCAGAAATTAAAGCCATCAATGTTTGTGCTCTAAACAAGGCTTCCAATTGTTTAATATTACTCAAATCTTCTAAATTAATTTGGGGCATGGTATCATTTCCTCCAATATCTGTCTTCAAATTTTCTGTAAGTAAAAATATTGGTATAGTATTTTTTTTTTTTTTCCTCAAAAACCAACATGCTTGCAGTGATAGTATTTTAAAAACGTATACAAAAGTTAGGATTTCTGAATTGAAAACAAAAATATTTACACACACTTTGTCTTCATGAAAACAGGTCTGTGGGAAAGACAGTCTAACTTATTTATTTCAGCCACTTAAGTAGTGCTGCATCAACTAAAAAAATCCTCCTAATAGTGACAGTGATTTCTATGGTGAGCAAAGACTGTGTCCTAACCACCAGTAAACTAGGCAGCAAGAAGTGTATTTGGCCTGCACTCATCGCCAAAACAGAAATGGGCAGAAATCCAATTACAGATGGGTCAACTAAGTCTAGAACACAGCTCAAGCTCAGCCTTGTGTCTGTAATGATCACAGATAATGGCTTTTGATGGTAACTATAGAAGATACTCTGCTACTCAATCCTCTCTTTTGTACTGTGTAATTCTAGTAATTTTTCAGTAAACACTGATGTTTTATAGAAATTCCAACCCTGCTTGAAAGTCAGTTCAAAACAAATTCAGCAGATTTTCAGCGTAAAGTGGAGCTCTATAAAGACACAGTTCTCTTCAACATCAAACTGATGCTCTACAACATAAAGCAGAGCGCAGTAATGACACACCTACCCCAGAATCCAGTGACTGTCACAGATGTGGCAAATCAAGGGAATTCTGAGCATGACTAACACAGCATAAAGTTAGGAAAGGGACAGTTGAGCAGATTCATTTTGTTCTTTCATCATAAAAGATACAGATGGCAAGATATAGACAGCAGAGGTGGTCTTGGGAGATGGGTCAGAAGCTGGCCAACAGCTGCACTTAGAGGCTGGTGATCATTTGAACACTGGGAGCTTTATGCCACACGGGATCTGCGGGTGACAGATGAGGGAGTTCATCTATCTCAAAGGGGGCAACGAATCCTTGCATACAAGCCAGCTGGGCTCACAAAGGGCTTTAAACTAGGTCTGAAGCGGGAAGGGGATAAAACTAGGCCCACTAGAATTGAGCCTAATGGTGACAGGCCGTTGTTCAGAATGAAGTCATCAGCCTGGCTCAAGTGCCTTTACACTAATGCACGCAGCACTGGAAACAAGCAGGAGGAGCTGGAGGCCATTGTGCATCACAACTGCTATGGTGTAGTCACCATTACAGAAACATGGTGGGACGACGCTCATGACTGGAGTGCTGCAATGCATGGCTATAAACTCTACAAACGGAATAGGCAAGATAGAAAGGATGGTGGGGTGGCTTTCTATATTAGAGAGTGTTTTGACTGCATGGAGGTCAACAAGTGTGACAGACCAGTCAAATGTTTATGGGTAACGCTGAGGAAGGCCGACGAGGCAGATATCCTGTTGGGAGTCTGTTAGACCACCCAACCAGGATGAAGAGGTTGATGAATTCTTCTATAGACTACTGGCAGAAGCTGCAAAACCACAAGACCTTGTTCTTGTGGGGGACCTCAATTTACCAGACATCTGCTGGAAATATAACACAGCAGACAGGAAACAGTCTAGGGGATTCCTGGAGTGTGTGGAAGAGAACTTCCTGACTCAGCTGGTAAGTCCACTAAGGGAGATGCCTTGCTGGACTTTGTGTTTACAGAGGTCTGCTGGATGATGTGGTTGTTGGAGGCTTGTCTTGGGCTTAGTGACCACGAAATGATAAGAGTTCTCAATTCGTGGCCAAGTGGCGGGGCGGGGGGGGCAGCAAAACTATTACCATGGACTTCCAAAGAGCAAACTTTAACCTGTTTAGAACACTGGTTGAGAAAGTCCCTTGGGGTATAGTCCTAGAAGGCAAAGGGGTGTGGGAAGGCTGGACTTTTTTCAAGTAGGAACTCTTAAAAGGCACAGGAGAAGGCTGTCCCCATGTGTTGCAAGACAAAACTGGCAGTGAAAGTGACTGGCCTGGCTGAACAGGGAGCTTTTGCTGGGACTTAGGAGAAAGAGGAGAGTCTACCACCTGTGGAAGATAGGCAGGATACTTGGGAAGAGTATAGGGATTTAGTTAAGTTGTGTAGAAAGAATATTAGAGGGGAAAAAGCTCAGCTAGAACACTGTCACCATTGCAAGAGATGATAAAGTATTTTTACAAACACATAAACAACAAAAAACGCATCAGGGAGAATCTCCACCCTTTACTGGATGTGAGGGGAAACATTGTTACCAAGGATGTGGAAAAGGTTGAGGTACTTAATGCCTTCTTTCCCTCAGTCTTTAACAGTCGGACCAGTTATCCTCATGGTGTTCAGTTCCATGAGCTGGAAGATAGAGAGGGAGATCATAATAATCCCCTCACAATCCAGGAAATAGTAGTGAAAGACCTGCTAAGACAAATGGACGCCCATAAGTCTATGGGGCCGGATGGGATCCACCCAAGGGTGCTAGTGGAGGGAGTTGCCAAGCCTCTGGCCATCATTTATCAGCAATCCTGGTTAACTTGAGAGGTCCCAGATGACTGGAGTCTTGCCAGTGTGACACCCATCTATAGGAAGGGCAGGAAGGAGGATCCGGGAAACAGTTTATCTTGGGGGTGACCATGAGGTAAGGACAACAGGGACATCAGGCCCAGCCACCATGGTTTCATGAAGGCCAAGTCATGTTTAACCAACCTGATATCCTTCTATGATCAGGTAACCCACCTAGTGGATGAGGAAAAAATGGTGGATGTGTCTACCTGGACTTCAGTAAGGCATTTGACACCATTTCCTACTGCATTCTGCTGGAGAAGCTGGCAGCTCATGGCTTGGACAGGTGGACTCTTCGCTGGGTTAGAAACTGTCTGGATGGCCGGGCCCAGAGAATTGCAGTAAATGGAGATTAATCCAGTTGGTGACCGGTCACAAGTCCCTCAGGGCTCAGTTTTGGGACCAGTCTTGTTTAAGATCTTTATCAATAGCCTGGATCAAGGCGCCCTCAGTAAATTTTCAGATGACACAAAATTCCGTGGGAGTGTTGATCTGCTTGAGGGTAGGAAGGCTCTGCAGAGGGGTCTGGACAAGCTGGAGCGATGGGCTGAGGTTTAACAAGACCAAGTTCCAGGTCCTGCACTTTGGCCACAACAATCCCAGGCAACTCTACAGGCTTGGGGAGGAGTGGCTGGAAAGCTGCCTGTCAGAAAAGGACCTGGGGGTGTTGGCTGACAGCCAACTGAACGTGAGCCAGCAGTGTGGCCAGGTGGCCAAGAAGGCCAACAGCATCCTGGCCTGGATCAGAAATGCTGTGACCAGCAGGAGTAGGGAGGTGATCGTGCCCCTGTACTCTGCATTCGTGAGACCACACCTTGAGTACTGTGTCCAGTTTTGGGCACCCCAGTACAAGGACTACAACTACCTAAAAGAAGGTTGTAGTGAGGCTGGTGTTGGTCTCTTCTCCCAGATTACTAATGAGACGACAAGAGGAAGTGGCCTCAAGTTCTGTCAGGGGAGGTTCAGAGTGGCTATTAGGGGTCAGCAATGTGCTGCTGCAGCAATGAAGACAGTCAGATCACAGGTTGCATTGACAGGGCATTACTAACAGAAATGGGGATGTGACCATCCCACCCACTGTACTCAATGCTTGTAAGGCCACAGCTGGAGTACTGTGTCCAGTTCTGATGTCCACAAATCAAAAAAGACACAGGACAGAGTGGGTTCAGTGCAGGACCAAGAAGATGATCAAAGGGCTATAGAACCTGCCCTGTGAAGAAAGTCTCAAGGAATTAAGGTCTTCTCATTGTGAAGAAAAGATGACACAGGAGGATCTCGTCACAGTTTTCCAGTACTTAAATGGCAGCTACAAAGAGGATAGAAGCTCTCTTCATGAGCCACAGGGAGGGGAGAAGTGGCAACAGGTACAAGTTGCACTGGAAGAGCTTTCATCTTGATGTAAGAAATGCATTTCTACAGTGAGAACAATCTGTCAGTGGAACACCTTCCCCAGGGACGTGGTGGAGCTCCCATCACTGGGACTTTTCAAGACATGGGTGGACAGGGTGCTAGATGATCTCATATAAGCTCCCTTTCCCACAAAAGTTTGAAACCGATCATGTTTTGAGGTCCCTTCCAACCTCATCTGTTTTATAATTTGAATCTAATTTTTCTTACTGTATTACTTCAATTTCCATTAGAAGTTTTGTAAAACAATTCTAGAAACGTAAGAGGTGTAACAAGTCCAGTAACCATGAGCAACCATGTGAAACTAGGCAGGAAGATCATTTAAGAAAAACTACAAACTTTAAATCATCATAGGGCTGTAAAAAAAAAAAAACAACAAAAAACCAAACCCAACAAAACAAAACCAACCGACCAAAACCCACAAAACAAACAAACAAAAAACTCCAAACAAACAAAACCACCAACAGCAAAGTATGAGCAGAATACTGTTACCAAGACTTTAATCAAATGTGTGATACTAGAGACACAACATTGCTCTTTTTCAGTGTAAACACCAGAAGTACTTTTTTGATCTATCTCATCTATCCACACAAAATTAAGAGCAGAGCATGCTGAATAATGCCACACAGCAAGGTACTGTTCCAGAAATTAGATACTTTTTCTTCCACTTCCACACCCCACCCCCAATTAAATAATGGAGTATCCTATCAAAATAGGTCACCAAGTCCATACCGCTGCAAGTGGACACAAAGTAAGAGGACCAAAGAGTTTTTACAGTTAAAGTACTGGAAAGTGTACATCTCTTGGACAGTAATTTTTGAAAAATCAATCCTAAAATACTAGATAAAGCCAAGGAAAGAGCAATGGTCATAGGTACCCAAATCTTGGCACAGAAACAATTTCCTACAGTTCTGTCTGGCCCTCCATAAGGATGCATTTCAAACAAACTGCCCAGCATTGCCTTCTGGCAGCATCTCAACTCAGGAACCCCCACCCAAGATAGGAGCTGCATCTTAAGAGACTGAGGGTAGGTCTCCATGGCACGACACAGAATTCACAAATATATTTAAGCTTGTTGAACAAATGGCAGTGAATATTGGAGGAAATTCAGACAAGCTGGTGCCATTCTTTGTGGTAACTTAGGTTGTAAATGTCCCTTGTGTTTGCTGCTGAGAAATTCCTCTGAAGTACATGTGTCTTTTACATACCTTCTTCTTGTGAGGATTGCATAGAAAATTTCATATGTAGCAAGATATCTACCACCCAGTCCAGGGGTTTAATAACATCTTTGAGGGGAAACTGGTTACAGTATAACCACTGAGCAAATTCTATCAGATGATCAACTTTCTGCCATTCATTTTCTTGTTTCTATAAATGTAATAAAGGAAGAGTTTGTGTATATTTGGTGACATAAGCCATCACAATGATATTAAAAAGACCAATATAGTCTTAACAGAAGCAAAAAATAATAATTTGACAGTGAGCCGCTTTATTGGCATCACATAACCAGAGTTACGCTAAACAGAATAGAATAGAAAACTCTACCAGTTAATTCTTTGCTTCATCAAAACTTTTTGCAATTTGCTACTCTTGGACATTCTTCTTCAGCAGGACTCAGCTGAACTTATTACTAAGATTGGGCCACACACAGTTTTCCATCTGAAGAGCAATTTCAAAATTATAACAAATAATGGTCAAGTATATGGCCTCCCTACCAGTTCGATTCTACACTTCACAGAACCTGCAATCCCATGAGTCGCCCGAGAAATACCATTCTATCAGCGTTTAAACACATAGTAAAAACTGACCAACCTGTAAAACCATGATTGCATTTTGAAAACAGCTTAACTGTCCAACAGTACTTTTGGAGACTGTAACCAAATGACGCCACATATGTGACAAATAATCTTCGCTTTCATCTCTGAATTTCTCCATGTCCATCATAAAATTGCATCCCAATCCTGCCTTCACTACAGCCATATGTTTAAAAATCAGGCTAGAAAAAGACCAAACAAATTGCAAATTACTTGCATTTGTACCTGTAAAGTAACTTTAAGTAGGATACATATACTAGCTTGCATCACTATAGCTCAAAGATGTAGAGTTTATAAATTGACATAAAACAGCATAAATCTTTGAACTCAGATAAGACTAGGTAAACAGCACCCTAGATAACTTAGGTTCCATTTAATATAACAGCTTTACAGCTAGGAAAATTCAAAGTTTCTACTATATAGCCATATTTCATGCACATTGGAAACAATACTACTTTTATATAAAGTGGTTTGGCTTTTTTTAAATGAAATTAAAAAATATTGCTGACAGATTAATGGTAAGCAGCTCTGCCAACGTACATCTTTTTCATCGAGAAGACAGAGTACTGCTTTCTGTTGTAGGAACTGATAGGCTTACAAAAAGTAACATTTTCCCAATGCAAAATTAAAAAAAAATAAAAAATTAGCCAGAGTTCTATACTTGTCAAGAATCAGAATGCTTATTTAAATAAAAATAAGCCAACCAACTTACAGCCTGTGTCTCGTCTGAGGCAAAACTCGAACAGCTTCGCCCAGGACTGCTAATGCTGCTTCCCAATCAGCTTTATCAGTACATATGTGGAATAATAACCCATATAAAGAGGTTCTTAATGTTAGATCTTCCTCAGCACCTTTGAAGTAGGTTCAAATGATTTATTAATATACTGCAGGATTAGAATAACAATGTTACAAAATGCTGTTTCTTTTCATTATCAGATCAAAAGAAAGAAGAACGTGCCTTGGAGAAAGGATCCAACTGATAACCCAATATTTTGGAAATCCTTTGTAACCCACTGATGCAAAGGCAACATATCTTTCTTCTCCTAAAAAGACCCCCCCCCAAAGAAAAAAGAAGCTCTTAATTCCAGTTAACATATGCCTTCAAGTATTACTGTACTTTTGTTTCATTTGTAAACCAATTAATATGGTTAATATGAACTATTAACCAGTTACTTAAATAGCTACTCATGCAGGGATGAAAACGACAACCAATGAGTTCTGTAATACAAAACCAATACAGCAATAACCAGACTCAGTAATATCCAGCACCTACATACTGTTCCAGAGTGGTAACTTCAGTTTACACATGGTGTCCATAATCAGTGAGTGTTGTAATTTTATCACAGACTCTCAGCACAGTTTGAGTTCTAAATCCTTCCTACTGCTGAAGTGCTAAATAGCCTGTTAAAAAAACCTGAAGATATGCAAAGTAAAAATTCCTTTTTTTGCAAGCAGAAGAAAAACCTGAATCTGCAGATGCGAGAAACCTTTATTTAGATACATTTTGTTTCCTGGGTTTGTGCTTTAAGGTATATTAGCATCCTTTATGGAAGTTACAGACTTTTTTCCTGGATTTTGAGTATTTTCTAAACATTCCCTTTTGTAAGCCTCACAAAGTGCTGCACTACAGTCCTCTGGACAACAATGTATTTTAAAGAAAACTGTTTCAAGTTTGACAATTGCCTACAACTGGGGGGGGGAGGGTGGGAAGTATGTGATTTCCTCTGTGTGAACATATGCTGTGTGAATGCAGGCAAGAAACCACAGATGTGCAGATGTATTTATTATAAGCAAGTCCTTTTCCCCTCTTGGGAAGGTATCTTGAAGTATGTACCCAGAGCTTCAGAGCAAATCGACATTGTTCTTGATCATCACTACCAATCACTAACAACCACAATTAACAATACCTATTAGACATTCTTACCTGTGTATTGTTCAATTCTGCCTTAATTATGTTTTTAAGAATTATTTCAGTAGGTTCTTTAAACTGCTCCCTGTCATGTGGAGAAGCTAGCAAAGGTAAACATGTATTCCAAAAGTGTCTAGCTGCAAACATCACCAGGGAGTAATTTCCAGCTTCACCTGCATACCTGAAGAAAGTAAAGTACAGCTTAATGAAGGAAAACAATCACTCTCTTATCTAAAATAAAGGATTTTACTTCTATAAATATCTGGGTTTACCTGATCTAGGCACCACCATCTATAATCTCAACAATGAGGGGTTAGCGTGTGAGCTTCATACACAAGATATTTTCCATTTCTACCTTCAGACATGCAGCAGAAGTAGCAATAAACGAGTACCACATTGATAGTTTTACAGTGTTGCTCTGGAATTTTAGCTCAAGAGCCTCCATGGAAAAAATAGTAGAAATCTACCTGGACGTGCTCATTGGAATAATCTACTTTTTTGGCTTTGTATTATGTTAATTTCTCATTCTAAAAACATTAAAAAAATAAAATGAAACAATTATTAACATGTTAGAGATTTTTGCATAGTCAGTACCACTGTAACACAAGAATATACCCAAAAATGCCTCTAGTTACGTTCATGTTGTTTTGAGCATATTCCATGCATTATGGAATTAATAAAATTTAATAATTCTCCAGATTGTGATACAACACAGTACTCATTCATATGAGTGACCAAAAACTTTATTATTAAGCAAAAAATTATGGATTGGTATTAAACAATCACCCATGGAGTAGTTTCACTATTTTCAAAAAAAGTAGCTTTTGAATCTGTTGATCTGTGTCATTTTCTTTCACAGTTTCATGATTTTTAGAGTCCATATGCTCACATACCTTAGGTCTTAACACTACGCTTATTAAGGTCTAGTTTTTGCTCAACGCTTTTTGTCTCCCCTTTGGAATGTGTTTAGATAGATAGATATACATACATACATACACACACACACACACACACACACACACACTCTCAGTCTTCCCTGAAAAAGAGTTTGTCACAACATGGAAATTAAAAACACAACAGATTCATCTGTAACAGGACCTCACTTTTGAATTCTGTTACACTGTCTGGTCTAACTTCATTCATCACCCTCTCTCAATGGAAGAAAGCATTACAAAGAAATTACAGGCTCGTATCAGCCATCATATGTTCATCTGCTAAGAGTTCCAGTTGCTTACTTTTGCTCATGAATTTATTTCTTCCAAATAGCAAAGAATTCATATCAAAGTCATGCATCATCCTTGGATCACCTTCTTCTGCCTGTTCATTATTTAAAGAAAGCTTTCTACTTTGGGTTCATGACACATAGTTCACAACACAATGCTCTCCAAGAGTAGAGGATGAGGAGTAGCTCTGCTGAATCGGACATGGGGGTCTTGGTTGAAAGCAAGCTGAGAAACAGCCAGCAGTGTGCTGTCGACACTGGCCCACTGCAGCCTGGGCTGTATTAACAGGAACACACCACAGATTAAGGGAAGCGATTATGACCCTCCAAGTCATCACTATTTGGACCACATCTAGACTACTGCATCCAGTTCTAGGCCACCTAAAACACATTCCAGACCTGAACAAACTGCAACAAGCTCAGTAGAGTCAACCGAGACGGTGTTGGACTGGAGCATCTGCCTTGAGAAGAGAGGCTGAGGGTACAAGGCTAGTTTAGCACAGAGAAATGTTTGCTGTAGGGGACCTAATGGGAAGTTTCTTAATAACCTAAGTTATTGAGAAGCAGCAGTCAGGCTCTTGGTTGTGGATGGGAAGACAAACAAGAACAGGTGTAAGCTGAAATAATAAACCTTCACAGTGGATATAAGCAAAAACTTTTCCCCCCCATGAGTATAGTCAAGTAGTGGAGTAGATTACCCACAGAGGTTGTGCAGAGGTTTTCAAGACCAGACTCGATAAAGCCCTGGGCTGGCCCTGCTCTGAGCAGGAGCTTGGTCCCTTCCAACCAGATTTTCCTATGGTCCTATGACATTACATGTAGAAGCTACCTGTGGAAGCTCTGTGGAGAGTGTTTCATAAATTTACCAAACTGTAAAAATCTGTCAAATACTTTATTAAGCATTTCAACTCGTAACTATTTTGACTTTTGTCAGTCTTGGAAGAAAATATTTTGATTACCAAATCTGTAAATCAAATTTTAGGTCTGTTTTGTATTAGTCTTCTCTCAAAATAAAACATACCTGGCACTCTGAACAAAAGTTTTTGAGGCTGCTACACGCAAATGTTTCCTTCGGGACAATTCTTCCATTATACTCTTTCCTTGTATACAGGCAGCAATGCTTAACATTTCTTGTCTCGCTCTGTTTCTAGGCCTAAACAGAGGCAGATAATTCAAGAAGTGCTACGCTGACAGTCCAAGAACAACGCAGTTCCTCCAAAATATTTTAAAAGTGATCTACATGTATCAAAAAGAGGAAATAGATTTGGGGTTTTCTCCCCATTATTCACTATTGTACATCAGACAAAAATATTAGTCCGAAGTCAAACTTACATGGCAAACAAAACAGAAATGGGGCAAGTTAGACAACTTTTGGTACTTTCTTTTGTAATTGGTCTCACTTATGTCTCGTAAGGTATGCACAGGGCTCTGGAGAAATTGATTTGGATCATATTCCACTACATTTAAAAGAAAATAATGTAAATTTCAGTCCCAGCAGTTAATCAGTTAAAAATAAGTAAATAGATTTTATCTTTGATTAATAGTGATTTTGTAAGAAAAAGTAATATCATTTGCAAGTTGGTTTTTTTTAAATGTCTTAGTAACTATATGCAAACATATACAGAAATCTAGATGCTTTAGTGGGAACCATCATGCAGTTATGCTTTGTGTCCACGAGAGGACACCAGTATTCTACAGTACAAGTTAACAAGTTAAAAATAAATATTTAACCCTTTCTTGTCCTGACGTTGTGCTTTCTGTAATGTTCTGAAACTTTAAGGTATCTTATTTGGTTTTACATGTTTCCCCCCCACCATGCAGCAAACAATCATTAATTTCAAAGAGCAGAAATTCCTTTTTAAAGGGGAAATTCCTTTTCAGAGAGAAAAATGAGCAATAAATTACATTCAAAGCATTTCATATGTTTATTTCTACATTCCAGTAAGTTGTTACTAAATGAAGGTGATTATTTCCTCTTTTGATAAAATTACATTCTGGTTTTGGAGGAAATTATATTAAAAAAATATACAAGGACCAAAGGATATCACCTTTTTATTATACAAAACTCCAACAGGTCTGTTCATAATGAAAACCTTTTTTTCCTTTGAGAGCGAAGCTTTAAATTATCAGTTATGTAAGATACCGGTTCTTTAAAGAAATAAGTTCTATTCCTATTGCACCCATAATATACATAGGTGGTAATAAAGACCATGAAGACTGTCTGACACCAGAACTTAAAATATAGTAGCTGCCATCAACTATTCTCACAGCTTCTTATTCCATGCCCAGTGGTGCAGCTTAGTGTCAGAGGCAATTTAGCATCAGAACCTATTTGCATCAGCAAAGGAACTAGAATAAGCTACTTTCTGCTTGGAAACTAAAAGCGTGAAAAGATCATGACTGCCAGAGGCCATTTCAGAAAAGCAATGCTCCTCAGGACGACAGGTAAATGCATGCAGATATGTATGGCATGTTGACTCGCTTCGATAACAAAATTCGCTTATCTTCCCCAACAGGGTGCAGAGGCACAATCTGAAACTCACACTGCCTTTTATTCAGGCTACGCTGCGAAGTGAAAACATCGACAGTACTTAAGTAGTAACAACAGAGTCAGAAGTTGGAAAACTTTTATTTCACCTCTAACTGCAATCTCTTTGTAAAAACAATTATTTCACTTCTGATTATGGGACCAGATGAATTTACCCTCTATGTTCTTTCTTCAAAATAAAGTTCAAGTATACCACAGTATCATGCAAAATTCCATGTACTTACTTTTCACACTTCTTGGTATCTCTATTGTGGAAAAAGGTTTCATCTAACTGAAAGATCCTTTTGGAACAAGTCATCACTATTTCATAGTTATGGGATATATATGCAAAATATGCAAGTCGTGTCAGTGTCTGCAATTCCACTAAGGAGTCTGACCAGCTGCATTCTAAAGCCCATTTCACTAACTGGGAAAAGAAAAAGAAAGTTTAAATCTTGGGGCTTATCATGCTCTTTTCTACAGCACTTGCATGCTTACAGATGTACCTTCCCTACAACCCACCTGGACATGGAACAACTATGGGTTAAAACAATCTAGAAAATCAGAGAGTTACACAAGTAATTAAATATACGATAGAGAAGCATCATTCACCTGGTAGGAAGTATTCTAACAGTGTATGCAAATCCAGCTATAAGTATGCATGCGAGGTAACAATGGCAGTTAGAACTGGTTTTACAACAGTGTTTCATAGTTTCATTACAGGATCTAAATGTCTTCCTTGGTTTTACAAGTGTCATCCAGTAAGTTCCATCTTTAAGATAATTTTTATTATCTTAACAATTGTTCATCTTCAGAAACTGTTAATGAATTGGCCAAAATGAGGATACTACAATACTAAACCTCTGAATTAACAGCTAAAGCTAACTCAGAATATTTGGTATGAATCTGTAGACCAACTAGAATTAGATACCTATAGATTTCTAAGGATCCAGATCCTAGTCTTTATAAAGGACTTGTACAAAAGTGTCGGCAATGTCACAAGATTCCTAGATAAATAGAGAAGTACATCGCAGTCCTTTAAGCTCTTTACAGCAGGTAGAAATTACGAATGTGGTAATCAAATAGGTAAACTACAACTCACTGTTTTGAAAATATGGAGTGTAAACCGTTCTGCACCACCTTTATACCTCTTGAATAGCCCGTTAACTAACAGTATCACAAGAAAAGTGTAGTACTATTCCTCCTGAGAAATTATGGAAGACTGATCAAAAGCAAGTACTTAAAAAAACCCCTCTGCTTCTTACAAGATTCATCGAAAAGACAAACGATTCTTTAAATAGTAACAAATTACAGTTGTCTTCTACCTTTCAACTGTAAATTCACTTAAATTTTCTGTTGAAATTCTACTTTCCATACAAACCCTAAAATAAACCTCTCTACAACTACCTGAAAACAGTCTATAATGAGGTGGGGATCCGTTTCTTTTCCCAGGTAAGAAGTGACAGGCCAGGAGGAAACAGCCTCAACTTGTGCCAGGGGAGGTTTAGTTTGAGTATTAGGAAAAATGTTTTCTCCACAAGCGTTTTTCAGGGCTGTTCCAGACTGCCTAGCGCAGTAGTAGAGTCCCCGTGACCCCTGGAGGGGTTTCCAAGCCCCCCGTGGAGCTGTGGTGCTGAGGGCCAGGGGTCAGTGGTGCCCTGGAAGTGCTTGGGGAATGGTTGGGCTCAATGAGCTGAAAGGGCTCTGCCAACCAAAACAATTCTACGATTCTCCACAAAATATGAAAGGTCAAAAGTATCGCTCTATAGAGAACTCTTATAAGCCCATTATGCTCACCTGATGGTTATGGAAATAATCTGTTAGATCAATATGGGAATAATTCTAAAGCAAATAACAGTACAATAAAAGTTTCAAAATTATTTCTGCCTCCATCCAAAACTGCAACAAAAAAAATCATCACATTTATACTATGCAATTTCTTAACATTTGAGAGCTAATAAGATAAAACTAATACCTGATATAAGCTAGGTACAGTGAAATCCATGAGACCCAAGCCATTACAGGAATACATTTCTAGACCAACAAGAATTCTTGCCACAGGATTTTGTGCTTCATCAGTCTAAGGAGAAATAAAAAAATACAGATTAACTTTTTTCTTTAAAAGTAAACATTATTTATTTTTTTTCAAATAAAAGCTTCACTGTCATGCAGGAATTCAGAGACATAATACCTCCTCCTCCATCCCAAGTTTATGTCCAATCTGCTGCTGATTTAACTGCTTTGCTTTTACCCACGTAGCAATGATCTGTTGTTGTGCAGCAACAGGTATTGTTTCATTAGGCATGGTTCCAGTTGTCACATGTAAGGCATATTCACAAATCTATATACCAAGAATAAGATAAAAAGACTCAAAACCAAGATAAATGTGACAAGCTCTTTGTATGGAATACACCATCATTAGCTATTTTTAAATTACTGCACATGCATTTCTAAGCCAAACATCTCCATTAAGTCAACCCATATAGCAAATAGAAGTTACAGTCCTCAGCCCCAGTTGCTAAGGAACTTCAGTGTACATTTGGGGAGGACCTGTGCTGGCAGGAACTGTAACAGATGGTAGCTTACATGGTGGAAATTTTTGCAAAAAGTAATTTACATGAATTGTAATATACGACAGCAGACCAAAACAGACTACAAAAAAAAATAAATAAGGGCTTTGCACCTCTAAGGCAGCTTTGATATCAGGAAGTCCACTGGGATCTACTAAAAAAGACTGGATAACATTTGCTTTTTCATGATTGTCTGCTGCAGCTTTTTTGCTTCTGTCTGTTGCTGCATCTTTTTTTTCCTTCTCAGCAAGTTTTGGCTTTGGAATCCAACAAAGAATTAAGCCCCGAGCCAAAGCATTACATAACATCAGTAAAATTGCAGTACTTCTGTAGAAGAAAATAAAAATCAGAATGCATCACATGCAAATAACAGGAGGTAATAAAGTTCATCACTCTCAAGTAATGAATGCTACTTGAAAATCTAGATTTTTTTCTTAAAGCAAAATTATGGATGTTAAAAAAAAATCACATTGGAAAACCAGTTAAAATGGTTAAATATAGAAAAAAGACGCAGCCACATTTCATAGTTTATACCATATTTTTTTAGCTCTTCCTATAATTGAGGCTTCTATTTCCTCAGAGGAAAAAAAAAAGGTAACTTAAAACATAATTCATCATTTTTAGGGGGCTGCTATGCATGAAAATAGCCCAATACTTTAGGAAATAGAGCCAAACCCCTTACCATTTATTTATCATACCATATTACTCATTAGCTCAGCAGTTGACTGGCACAGAATTTTTTTTTTAAAAAAGAAAACACAAACTGAATTATGACTAAGAGATTATTGCTGATGTATGCTAAAATAAATATCAGAATTAATAAAGCAGGTATTACTAATCTTCATCTCTGCACAAACTGCACTTTAGGCTTTGTTCTCCAGTGCTGCTAGAAGAGTTCCTTTGCTGCTGGTCCTAACAGCAGCCTAGTGCTGAGGTCGCTGTCAATAATGTGCTAGAATTTTTAGGATTTTGTCCCACAGCCAGAGTTTGACTTGAGCATCTCCTACGTCATAGACAACGATTCTCCCATTACATTTACTCCAGAATAGGATCTCTCCAAACCACTGTGGAATCTACATTCCTGGTCCATTAATGTGGACATTCCTTTTTTTTTTTTACTCCTCTTTTCTCTTATATTTCAGAAAGAGCAGTAATCACCTTACTCTGATTAGAAATACAACAAACTACATTTACCATGCAATTCAATTTCAGAGCAACTGACAGCAATCGAATTTTGAGCTGTTCTGCAGACTCAAGGCCAAGGCAATTTTCCTGATTCTGACTACCTTAACAAGATGCTATTCACATGACCATGTCGCTAAACCACTATGAAGAGAAATTAGCATTACTTTGTCTGGAGTGAATATGGCTTATAGCGAATAGTAACAAAGAACAAACAGAAAAGATTAAAAAGTCATTTTTGCATCACAAAATTAATCTTCTGAACTACTCTGTATATAACAAAGCCCTTCTACTACTAATGAAACCCAGCAATAAGTCTTTCACAGCACAAAGCGATTTATAAAGCTTGTAAAAATATTTTTTTCTGTTTTAGACAAAGAGAGCATGTTCATAGCTAAACAACTGAATTTACCCATGGTGCCCAACAGTCTTGATGGCTCCAAGAAGAGTCTGCAGATACCCAATAATTTCCCTCTGTCTTCCTGAAGAGATAAGATGTCTATTGTAGTTTAAGACATACACCACAGCATTGTGAACAATCCAGGCTTCACTCAATTCTTCTCCTATTTCAGCTGCACGTTGGAAGTTTTCCATAGCATACTGAGATAAGCAGTTTATCCATAAACTATAAAATTAGTATAAAGAAGCTGTCATTCAAAAATTCCCACAATAGAAGGAATTACATTGTAAGGTTAAATATGCAGTAGTACATCTCAATCATCAAAAACGTGTTGATGACAACAATCCTCTGACACTCAAATGCTATTAGCTTAAAAATTAGTGTCTATAGGCCTGCTTCATCCACACAGGTTGTTTTTTTTAAGAGCAGGTGTTAGGCCACACATCAGTGCTAGAAATCATTACAAATCCATGACAGGCCTCTACCTGAATACAGATAGAAGTAAGGAGTTCCTCCCAAGTGTCAAGGAGGCTTCTTTTTCACTTAACTGCATGTGTTCTTGCACACAAAGATAACGTCAGATGTTCTAAAATGCTAAAATCATTTTTAATAGAATAGCATCTTTATATATCAGTCTATGCAATACACTTTCAGTAACTTCACTTCTTTCCTTTTTTCTTAATTACCAATATGTACTATTAGTAAGAAAAGGCAATATTAAAAATACAGTCTTGAGTGTTCACATGGAACTGCCATGGTTAAGTGAGAAAATGAAAAAAAAAATAAATCACAAACTGACATGGTTTATTATTATGCCAACAATGGTACAGGACACATCAGACCAACGTGGGTTTTTCCTGAGTGTCTTTAAACACACAGAATTTCTGAGGCTGGAATAGACCTTCAAGATCTTCAAGTCCAGCCTATGACCCAACACCATGACATCAGTTAGACTAATCTAAGTGGGTAAACTTAAAACCAGCTTAGTAGCAAACTTTGGAACAGAATTCTTATCTTCTTTGTCCCTTGGTTCTGATCAGTTTATACTTTTTCCCATTTTACTGAACAGCTGCAAGCAGTGTGAGAAACTTTCCTTAATCTTCAGACTTAGGGACAGAACTCTGACACCCAACTCATTCAGAACACAACCACTATCACAATAAGGCTGATATTAGCATGAATGTGAACAGAAGAGTGTTAAAAAAAATCATCTTCAGAATTCTTCCCCTTTCCTCCTTCACAAGAAATAATCATGGGACACCAGAAAACAAAATGATACTTGCTATATTCTACTCCTCCTTGCTCACTTCAGTTGATTGGTTGGACAGCATAGTTTTGCAAACTGCAATAACTCATTCTATGTATTTGGGTACTCAGACATCATTATAGCTATAGGAACAATAAAGCAAGAAAAAGATTTTTTTTTTATTTGAGGAAGTATATTTTTAAATAAATAATTTCATAGTCTAAGTGTCAATGTAACACAGAATACTTTTAAAGGTTTGGATACTAGCTACTAGTTTCAGAGAAATAAATGTTAAATGAAAAATAAAATGCATGCTCCAGAATTAAAGCAGACTAAAGAAAAAAATATTTTTAAGATTCATTTCCTTTTCCCATTACCATGACTTCCTACAAGTACAAAGCATCTGGTGACAATGAACTTTACTAAGAAGAAACAGCTTTTGTAATTATTATCTCTGTGTAATAACAGCAATCGGTTAGAGCTCCTAGGCCTTGTTATATATTAAGGAAAAGCACCTGTATGTTTTCCATTCTGGATCATTTTCAGGAATGTACGAAACATATCCTGGACTTGTATCTTCTGGAGGTACAGCACGATCATTCAGTTCAATTCCCTGCAATCTTAATAAATGAACAATTGCCTAGAAAGATATAGAGAAATAAGTTTTCTACGCATGTTATCAATGTCCAAATAGGCTGCAACTTGAAGTGTTAGTGCTGTTACGTCTTTAAAAATTTAAAAAAAATACAAAATGTTTTTTGGATGTTGTACAGGCAGATGCAACTACATGAAGTACTTTATGTTGTATTTCATAATCTTCCAACTCTCTATGGCTAATTTAACTAAAAAAAAAAATCACTAAGAAAAAAATAAATTTCTTTAATTATGCTGGAACTTTAAGGATACAGAAAGATAGTGTCACATGTCAAACATTTACAACAGAATCTCTTGTAAAAAAAAAAAGTGTTACCACCACCTGCAGTGAAACTATTGCTATAGCTACTTTCACACAGTGTTTTGATAAAGATACTCATGAAACTACTTCCTTTAGTTTCTGTGGAGATAACTAGACTCAAAAGTCCAGTGCTTTAAAATTTATACATAAAATTATACATAAAACAAAGTTGGATGAAAAAATATGAATGACAACTGTGCAGTTCGTTTACCTCTGCATTGATGAATCTTATTTCTGCTAATATTCTGAGCAAATCTCTTTCAAAAGAGAAGGATTTAGCAGGAGGTAATGATTCTCCTGGTAAGCTGTCACCTTGATCATCACCCATCATGGTTATACTAGCTTTCTTCTTCTGTGCTAAAATTAAATAAGCAGCCAAATAAATAATTATTATTATTAACATGCAAATCAGAAAAAACTATCACCTTCATTTTAAAATTTCACTCCATTTTTTTTCATCAGTACAGTTTGCTGCGCTCAAAACCCGGTCTTCTCAAGCACTGATGAGGTCACCTGTGATTGTTGTCTTTGTGCATAAACTTCAGCATTTGTAGAAAATAACTTGCTCCAGTCACAACCTGCATATGGAAGTTATTTTAATACGACTGTAACTCAATGTTATTGCTTCAGTGGAAGTGAAGCACCAGACAATATGTAATGGCTAAAATCTCACATGTACTTAAATCATGGATGGGGTTGACTTTCTTTCAACATACACATCAATCAAGAGAAAAATACCACTACTTCTCTTTGGTTTATTAATGAAGGGAAAGGACCAAGATTGTTTTAATACAAACACAAAGTAAGAGGATAAAAGCTGCTGCAGTGGGTTCCCTCTACACTGCTAGCCAATAGTGGGTGACTGAGGAAAGGCATAAAAAGTAGGATACACAAAGCTACATTTCTTCCTGGCCTATTTTCATAGTTTCTCAGAATCTGCATCCAAGCAATCTGAATCTGAGATGCTGTTCAACCCATAAGGTTCAATACTCTCTGATAAATCTCACTCGTTAGTCTTTATTTTTTTTAAACCGTACTTCAATATTCCAAAATAACCTTCTAATTTCAGGTAGAATGTAATGTTTTTGTTTTCTTAAAACCTACAGTCTGATAACTTTACTGGATTGCTCCTGGTTCCTAGATCATGAAAATGAACATTGCCAACGGTTCCCAGCGAACTCCACACACCATAAATTTCCTTCATGACTTGAGTACCTACAACTTTATTCACATTTCATTTAACTACAAGCAGTATTTCCACAGTTAGAAACTGCCCAGAATAGAGTAGCTCAACTGCTCCACCAAATACAGAATTGTTTCCTTTGAATGTACAGAAGCATGCAGCACTCAAGGAACGGCTTTGCAGGAGGCCACTCTATAATCCTTGAGAATGGAGACCTTAAGGTGAAGTTGCAGTTATTGTTTGATTTCGAGAGAAGTTCTACCTCTGAAAGCATCAAACAACTTTAGCAAATCTCGTAACAGACTTTGTTTAGAATGGTTTCAAATGGTTCAGAGATGAAAAGTATCTTGATATCCTACCTACACAGCAGAAGCATTTAGACTGGTACACCCAGAATTACAAAGCCCTGTAAACATACAGAGCATGAGAAAGATACCTTTATCTTGGAGATGCAAAACTTGCGAAAGAAAAAAACAAAACCAAAACCAAATAACATACCAGTTCCTATTGGTAATGCTTTTGCTGTGTGGCCTTAGTTTCTCAAAAGTATTTCTTTTTCTCTTTAGTTTGGAAAAGAGATGAAAGATGAAAAAGCATGACTAGTCTGTAGACACAAAACTTGTGAAAGAACACAGGTAAATTAATGCCCTAGTCTAAGGGGACCTAGGAAACAAACTAAAGAAATTGTGGAATAGGTTCAGTTAACACTGGCTAGAGGGAAAAAAAGGCAGCCAATAGGGCATGTACTACATTTTCATCTATGGAAACATTTCACATAAGTACTTTAACACCTGTGAAATACTTTTGAAGGCAGAGTATGGTTTCAACAGAAAAATGTACAGACAATTTCTAGATTTGAGGGCAGAAATAATTTTCCACATATGCCAACAGGCAGAGGCAGACAAGAGTCTCAGGGAACCATGGGAATGGAAGAAACTTAGTATTAATATTAACATTGTCTGACTCCTTCAAGTAACTCTAATAAATGATGAAAAAGCTCCTCTCTACAACATTCAAAATAATTTTTCACTTACTTTTTTTAGGTTTTGTTGCCTTCCTAAACAATCTATCATCATATGAGAGACAAAATCTGCACGCCGCACGGCAGACATCCCATACTTCTTGTTTACGAGCAACTTTTGCCAAGTGTGCCCAAAGTATAATTCTACCAAGAAAAAGTGCACATAAAATGACTTCATAAGCAGGATTACCTTCCACGCTTCAAGATCAACATAAAAATAATCACATCAGTAATGATGGCCATTGTCAAAAAAACCCCATTTTGAATCTAATAAAAATAAATAGAAAACTTATCAATAGCAAAGATATCGCTCTTACTTCATTAATTAAAAAAAAATCCCTCAGCATATCAAGAGTGGAACAAAACTCTTGGTTTAGATACTAGCTATAGTGAAATTTCAAAGTGTGTATGACACTTGCTATCTGTCCTATAAACTAAACTACATACTTCAAAACTGGTGTTGAGAATTTCAAAATAAGTCTTGAAAACAAGTTTGGATTTACTTTTTTTTAAACACAATTCAGTTTAAATTTAATCACAAGAATTTTTAGTACAGCAAAAAAGGCAAACATCTTCTAAATAAACAACGATAAAATGATACACAAATAGTCAAAACAAAACCTGTTGTTTTCCAACAGATTAATCTTTCCAACTCTCAGAACAAGCTACTAACTTTTATCAAAAAAAAAAGTGGTAACGTGTGATGTGGTACATGGACCTAAAAAGACACTTCAGTTAAGGTTCTATTGTACATGAAGCATATACCAAGTTATTCAGTCTTCCAGCCTTAATCCACTCCTCCTTCTGTGTGTTCAATTCATAGCAATAGATAAGTGAGTTTAGGTGGGCATGAGAGTGCAGATTAGTAACACTGTAAAAATACCATTACGCACAGCAGATGAACATAATGGAACTTTTCAGACATAGTTAAACACACGCTTAAATGCTTTGCCAGGCCTGACTGAAGGTGCTAGGACCGATCCTGTTCAACATATTCAGCAATGACCTGGATGAGGGCACAGAGCGCACCGTCAGCAAGTTTGCTGATGATACCAAGCTGGGTGGAGTGGCTGACACACCAGCAGGCTGTGCTGCCATCCACTGAGATCTGGACAGGCTGGAGGGTTGGGCAGGAAGAAATTGGATGAAATTCAACAAGGGCAAGTGTAGAGTCTTGCACCTGGGAAAGAACAACCCCAGGTATCAGTATAGGCTGGGGA
>JANHFX010004667.1:109637-124488 GCA_027560015.1 Chloroceryle amazona
TGGGTGGAAGCTGAGGCACAGGAAGTTTCACAGAAACATAAGGAGAAATGTTTTCACAGTTAGGGTGACTGAACACTGGAACAGGCTGCCCAGGGTGTTGTGGAGTCTCCCTCTCTGGAGATATTCAAGACCCGCCTGGATATGCTCCTGTGCGACCTAGTGTAGGTGATTCTGTTCTGGCAGGGGGGTTGGACTGGATGATCTTTCGAGGTCCCTTCCAGCCCTTAACATTCTATGATTCAGCCTCTTACAAGGTATTATGAAGTAACTTGATCACTACAGTAAAAAAAACAAAACAACAACAACAAAAAACCACCACACACGCCACAATAAAAAAAAAACCACCACACATACCACAACAAAAACCTTTCCATTAGACACTTCTACACAAAGTAAAAGAGAAGCTTCTCTATCTGGAATACTTGCCTCTCTCTGTCATTTTCACTTCTTGAGTGTTTCAAATGTTCATCCACTTTCCCCGTGCTTTTAATATGATGTTGTGCTTTTGCATAGAGGTAGCTTACTTCGCTCCTATTTTTACCTGAGGAAACTTGAAGAAAAAAAGACTTAAAGGTAACTTTTAAGTATCAGAGATGAAAATATCCACATGAAGGGTATGCAGTTTGATTCATATTTACTTTGAGACACTTGAAATCCATCTGTTTTCAGACTTTCAAGCTTTCCCAAAACCCTCCAACCAACATGAAAAAAAAACCACGCCCCACCAACTTACAGCACAACAGCAACATTCAGATGAATTCAGAGGGGAAAACAACAGTTATTTCCTCTTCCAATATCACCATAAATCTCAGACCTCTAATGAAATGGACGGGAGCTTTGCCACAGAATTGGGCAGAACTGTCACTTCACCTGTACTGCACTATTCTGTACATGTTGCCACTAGATGTTACGTCCAACCCTTGAGACTGTGTAAAGCAGTCCAAGTGAAGCATAGCAACTTTCAGTCCCACTTATGTATATTACCTTTAGCTTCATTTTCACCATCAAGGACTATTTGAAATGAATCTGGAGACAGTGCAAGACCTGCATTTACCAGAAGGGACCTCTTTTTCTGCATTTCCTTTTTAGCCTATGTAAAGAACAGAACTAATTGTTATAAGGTTCATTTTTATTATATTCCTATTCATATACCTTATTTACTAAACATAACAGGTTGCAGATCATGTAACTTGGTGCTACCAAAACAAGTGCCTATATGAACTGTGTATCTTCATATACCTTATACATAATTTCTTCAATATTATTATTGTTGTTCTTGAAAGTGACTGTAGAACTTTGGTGTTGAAAGGAATACTTCAAAGACAATAATAAGTAGTTCATTCTCCTCGTGGATCTTTACAGTATATTCCTGAATGCATAACCTGTCATCAACAACTGTTTAAAACCATCACCCAACAGGCCCTGCTCAAAAGTCTGTCCCCATCTTTCTGACAGGCCCCTAAATGCCTGGAAGGCCACAAGAAGAGACCTCTCTCCTCCAGGCTGAACACCCCCAACTCTCCCAGCCTGGCTCCCAGCAGAGGGGTTCCAGCCCTCCCAGCATTGCTGGGGCTCCTCTGGCCTCGCTCCACAAGGTCCCTGTCTCCGCTGTGCTGAAGACTCCAGAGCTGCCCCAGCACTGCAGGGGGGTCTCCCCAGAGCCCTGGGAGCAGAGGGGCAGGATCCCCCCCAAGTCCTGCTGCCCACACTGCTGCTGATACAGCCCAAGGTGCCAGTGGCTTCTGGGCTGCAAGTGCACAGGGCCAGATCATGTCCAGCTTTTCATCCACCAGTACCCTCAAGTCCTTCTTGACAGGGCTGCTCTCAGGCCCTTCATCCCTCAGACTGTACTGATGCCAGGGATTCCCCCCAACCACATGCAGGATCTTGCACTTGGCCCTCTTGAAACTCACAAGGCTCACACAGGACCACTTCTCAAGCTTCTTTAGCCATTTGGCCACTGCCCCTCTCATTAACTACAATGCTGTTCCATGCAATGAAACCTTAATTGTTTACAGTTATGCAGAGGCTTCTTCTCTGCTGTTATTTTTGCTAATGCATGACTTCCCCTCCTCTCCAAGGAATAAGCTTTGAGTATAATTCAAAAAAAATCCCTATTGCAATCTTCAGTGTGAAGCAGCATGACCACCACAAAGAGAATTCAGTTTTTCAACACATTCAGCCAATACCAATTTGCTGAAAACAAGCTGGTTCTGCTAATAAGCCATTCTACTACCCAGATAGCTTTCCATAGGACAATAGTGTGCCCTAGTGGCCAAGAAAGCCAGTGGTCTCCTGGGGTGCATGAAGAAGAATGTGTCCAGCAGATTGAGGGAGGTTCTTCTCCCTCTCTACTCTGCCCTAGTGAGACCTCATTGGAGTACTGCACCCAGTTGTGGGCTCCCCAGTTCAAAAGGGACAGAGATCTACTTGAAAGAGTATAGCAGAGGCTACAAGGATGATTAAGGGGCTAGAACACCTGACTTATGAGGAAAGGATGAAACACCTGGGGCTTTTTAGTCCAGTTTAGAAGGGATCTAGATCCCCCCTCTAGTATAGAGGGAATCCAATTAATGCCTATAAATACACAAGGGCTGAGCATCAAGAAGGCAGGGACAACCTCCCTGCACCTGTGCCCTGTGACAGGACAAGGGGCAATGGACCCAAGCTCGAGCACAGAAGTTCCACCTCAATATGAGGAACAGCTTTACTGTAAAGGCACTGGAACAGATTCCCCAGAGAGGTTGTGGAGTCTTCTTCTCTGGAGACTTTCAAGACCTGTCTGGGTGCATTTCTGAATGTTCTGCCCTAGTTTTGGCCCTGCTCTGGCAGGTGGGTTCGACTCTATGATCTTCGGGGGTCCCTTCAAACCCCTAATATTCCATGATTCTGTGATTCCTTTGCTAGAATTTCATAAGTGAACTTACTTCAGCTACTGACCTTATTCTTCATGATTACCTGTTCAATCATCATTACCGCCTGATCTTCTAGACGCTCAGGTGACTTATACAGCATAGTGCACAAACGAAGACGGTTTAAAGTCAATGTCAGATATTCTTGATACCGCCCACCGTTGTCCAGACACAAAGCTTTTTGCAAATGTTCTACAGCAGCCTCTATTCTATTTCCATCTTCTTCAATACGAGCTATTTCCACATGGATTTGGCAACGCAACAAAATCAACATGCTGTGGGATGCAAATTTAGATATGAACTGTTAAAATGAGGCAAACTAAAACTCTTAGACTTAGAAACTATCCAGAAGTGAAACCTAATGAATAAAAGTGACTCTGGTATGATAATAGCTATCCCCTTTAACTCGTATACTTCATTTTCACTATCGTGCCTTTTTAATGAAACAGGCCATTAAACAGTGAGATTTTGCCTGAAAGGAAGCTATATTTAAATGATTAATGAGGCAATGTATGCAACACAGACATTTATTTATTATAAGCTAGTGAAAAAATTTCAAAGACATTTAACATCATAGAGCTTGAGCTTTTAAACTATTTTGATGTTCATTCATTAAGACTTTCCAAAGTAATAAAAGTACACAGCATAGAAAGCTACCTGTCAATCTCTTCAAGGACACCAGCAACCAATATCAACGGCTTTCGCACGCATTGATGCAAACTGTGTTGTAATAGTGGCAAACACAGATTCCACTGGGTTGTACAAACAACCTGAACCACACCTGGATCTCCCAACTTAACTGCACGCTTTAAGGTTAACTCAAGATGTTTTATCAACTCCAGTTGAGCCTACACAAATGAAAAATTAATTGGCATATATTATATTTAATGAATACAAATTCTTACCAGTTCCTCCAAATTTTAACCTTAGGACTGTTTCAAATAGAAAGACACTCAGCCAACAGACTTCAGAACTTTTTTTTTTTTTTAATAGGAGTTTATCACTACGAAATATTTCTTTTGGGTACTCCATGCTTCTAATACATACTTCAGGCAGAAGCCTGTCAGCCATTTCCCCTTCTTATGATAAGCAGAAATTGATAATTGTCAAATATTTGTTTATTCAGAAGGTTTTGCTGATTTTTTTATGCTATGCTAAGCAGCATAGGAGAGGAATGAAAGAAATATTATGAATGGGATTTTCCATACTATCAATTAAACTTGTTTCCTATTAAATCTAAAAGCAAATCCTTACTTACAGTAACAGACACTCTGTAATTCAGTTCTTTTTAGAGGTTATGTCATAAAACAAAACAAAAAACCCAGCCAAAACCAAAACCAACCAAATATACTCTCCCAACTGCATGCACTGTGGTAGGAATACTTAGGAAGACCTATATAGCTAAATATAATTTTAAGTAGTATTTGTAGTTTCATATTGTGAGGATTTTTTTTTTTCTTCTAAAATCTGAATAGAATTTCTGAACTCCAAAATGGGAACAGTCATAGACGCTACCGATTTCCATGAAGCATATTCACACTTCCCATTTTAGGAACTTCAGGTGTCCCCAATAGGTGTTCTAAACGGCTCATTGTAAGCAACTCACTAATTCCATTGGTAACATTGACAATATAGGCTTCTGCTTTTGATGGTGTGAATTATAACTGAGTCAACTGACTACAAAGATTTAAGAAGATCCTCACCAGCGAGACAATTTATCAGGAATAATCTCCCATTTCTCTGACATAATAATTTGTATGAGATCACCCATAACATGCAATAATAGTTGAGTCAGACTCGATCACTCTTATAGGTCCTTTCCAACTTCAGATATTCTATAAAAACACATCCCATAAAACTAAGAGAGGAAAACAAAAAAGTTTTGCTTTTGCATGCCTCAATGCTACCATCTTTACCCTTGGAAAGCAGTATATAATGAACATTTATAGTCAGATAGGAGACTTAAGCAAGGAATGTACAACTGTTGTTTATTTTGCCTTGCTTTTTTCTTGGTAGACCAATTAGAATATGAAGTTTAAAAGAATATCTGTTCAGTATCATGTAATAAGTAAGACATGCAAGTCCAACACCATTTTTTCATGTTTAACAAATTAAAAATTTAACATTAACTTTGAGATAAAAGAACATACCTCAACGACTCCTTTGCAGTAAGTCACAGTTTTAGTGCCAATTTTTTTAATTTCATATTCATATTCCAGGCATTCTATTTCAATAAGTTTCCCTTGCTCCTGAAGTATTAATACACAAAATTCTACTTTCAGTAATTAAAAAGGAACACAATGAAGATGAAACCCATGCAGTTATATAGCACTGTACTTTCTTACTGAAAATCCCACTATACTGGCTATTTAACTGAAACAAAAAGACAGTAGTCTTTGCTGTCTGAACAGCAATCTTTATTAAATGTTAGTAAATAAATAATGGTTTGATGAAAAATTAACCGTTCCTATTAAAGGAAACTGGGAACTGTGTAGGAACACCATCAGAAAAGATCCACAGGAAGGAAAGGATTAGGGAGCTCAATTTGAGGCACGTTTCTGGATTTCTTGCTCCAAGGAGAGAACTATACTGCTTAAATCTTACTTTTCTTAAAAGATAACAGCTCTGGGGCCTTTTTTTTGGCAAGGTTTTTTTTGTTTGTTTGCTTTTTGTTTGGTGTTGTTTTTTGTTTTTTTTTTTTTAAACTCCTTCCATCAGTCCCCCAGTCATACGCCAGACAAATGCTGTTTTTCTCAACAAAATTAGAATTCGCTGTTCTGCAAAGCTGATACTGTATTCATAAAGACTAAAGTAAATGTATGTAGCATTGATTGCTTTTAGAGTTTGTATTCTGGTGACCAATTACAGTCTCAATGGGTAAACTGGTTAAATCTTCAAAAACCTGCAACCATTTAACTCCCAATCAAACTATTCCACAGATAACATTTAAACAACACAGGCAAAAATTGAGTTAACATTTATTTGTCAAGACTAATTAATAGCACTGCTAATTACCCTATTCTACTTATATTCTGCCTTCTGACCTTACACCTTCTCTCTAGTTTAGGAATAGATCACTTATCCAAGTAATTATTTATAGTAAAGAATATGTAAACAATACAGAGATAGACAGGAGATCCCAGAACCATCAGTATTATTTATAATACATAATTTGTGACAGGGGCTGTAAAAAGAAGAAAAAAAAGAGAAGAGATTAATGCTTACAGTAATTCCTGCTCTCTTCAAATCAAGAATGCAATCATAGGCAAGCTTACTGCAGTTCACTTTCATAGAAAAACGAGCTAATTCCAGAATCAAAGGAATCCTTCAAAAATAGAAAAACATCACTTCAGAGAATCTGATACTGTTCTTTTTTGGAATTAGGAAAACACTGTATGAAAGTAACCGTGCAATATCTGAAAACCATGAATTCATCTGAATATTAGAGGATGTGATTATGCTAGTAATGCTCACAGTTGACAAGGAAAAAGGAAAAAGATTAAAGTTGGCTACATGAAAAAACAGAAGTTCATCTGTTTAGGGAAAGTAATTAGTGTACTTCTACTGTCATCTTGCACAAACTGTTCCCGATCAAAAGTGCAGAATGAAATGTATGCAGCACAAAGATGGGGAAAGAGCAAATGAAGACTGCAGGTAATTCTGTAAATACAATGCAGTTAAATGGCACACAACTTAAAATGGTCGAGTCCATTGGACAAGTACTGAGGAACTAAGAACACAGAACAGACACAGTAGGAGCACGTGTTCTAAATGTTTGTATTTCCATAAATAACCAAATGAGTACTTTGTCTGGGATAGGAGAAGTAATGAGATACATGAAAATCATCAAAGAATACTGATGTTAATGATTAAAAAAGTAGTATTACTTCCATATGTAATAGCTGTGATAGAACTACTGAAATAAAGCTCAATTTAGTCTGCATTTCAAAAGTATTATGAGGAATTGGGAAAGGCTCCAAGAAAAGATAAAACTGAACCAAAGTCTGAAAAGCAGTCAATTCTTAAGACAGTTTAAAAATCTCATTTTATCACGAAGAACAGGTTATGGAAAGCTTTAATCATGTTATGCAAACAGCTATATGGAAGAAGATATTTAAGAAAGTTTTGGGGTTGGTTTTTTTTTTTTAATAAAACTTGGTTTCTTTAATAGGAGCTTTGTCTTTTAAGATGACCTAAGCATTAACCCCACACAAAGTATTACAACTAAGTATGAGTTTACTCTTTAAGGTCAACAGAAATTTTGACAGACTTTAGTGGAAGCAGGATCTCTTCAGCATCAACATTGACAGGGCTATGACAAGTAAAACTCACTTCACACTAAGAACAGATGCTGGAGGTGCATCGTATTGTTTCAAAAGTAGATACAAAGAGTTCAGATTTGCGATGGCATCCCTTGGAAATTCATTTGTGTCCCACTGCCTGCAATATATTAAAAATTATTTGTTTTTTCACAAGAACTATTGTTGCATTAAAAGTTTGAAATAACTCTCCTAACTTTAGGATGGATGGCTTTTAGTCCAGTGTATCAGCGGGATACTTTGATTTTGAAATATCAAAGAAAAAAATACCAAGTCAATAAAACCTACTTCGGTATGTGAAGTTACTCAGAGACAGATATGAAGCACAAAGAACATTCCAGCCTATGAATATTTCAGACAGAAAATTTTACTCCAGAAACAAAGAAAAATGGTTTACAAATGCTTTTCCTTTAATGTCAGAAGTAATCCACTGTTACCAAGAAAAGAATTTATACTTCAAAATGTGCAAGTGTTGAGACAATGAAAAAATAAATGAGATTTGTTATGAAATCTAATTTTCAAAATTGTTTTATGCTCATAGATTATGTTTTAGGTGGGATTTCCCCACTTCATCTTTACCCTTAGACATGATTTGTGTACCAAATCACAATCTTTTGAATACAAAAATGTCTTTCAATATCTTAAATTTTCTCACCCAAGAATATTTCTACATCATACTCTTCCCTACACCCCAAAGAACTTTCTCACTCTTTAGCTGAGGCTGTTCTCTAGAGAGGCTTGACAGTTACTACCCAAACTGTCATTACAGTTTACCTTTTGAGAAACTTCTACTGGCACACAGGATACCAGTACCTGATGCTACCTCTGTAATATTAAGCACTGAAGTACAAGTGGAAGGATACATTTTAATACTTACAATTTTAACAGCTGCATTTTATAAATAACTGAAAAATGAATGGAATTTTGTATTTCCTTCTCTACCTGGGAAATATCCATTAGTTTGTGATATACCTATAAAATAACAATTTGTTAATTGATGATATAGGTCAACAAAGGACAGACACTCAAGAGGGCTAAAATAAAGTGGGCATATTGACTGTAGGCTTTTTCATAGATTTTAAGGGCAGTGAGGCTACTGCAGTAATTTGTGTTGTTCTACAGTTACCACAAAGATCACCTAGTACAGCTATAGTAATCGTCGCATAGTGAGGATCAGAAGCATCAGCAGAAAATTAAATGTGAAACTAGTATCTGAGTTAGAATTCCAATTAATGCATTTGTAATTACACCTTTTGATAGCACTCATTCTGAAGTCATCTCATCAAGCTATGAGTAATAAGCCCTAATCAAATCTATTTCCAACCATCAATTATACCCAACAAAAAAAAGATTACGAAGAAATGACAGCAAATTATAGTTATTCCAATTTAATTGTAGCATTAAACAAACATGCATGGAATTTCTTCCTACACTCTCACACTGATTGCCCACAGCAATCAGAGCAGATTGCTTAAGCTGGAACAATAACTTGTGCAGGTTTTAAGTGTACTGTTAGTGAAGCACTCAACAGCATGTATCATACTTCTGCAGCTCTGCCAAGACACAGAGCCGAAACAGAATTTTAGAACTACTTAAATCTTCTGCTTAAGGCCATCATCAAATGGCTTTGCTCAATGCTGCCTTTAAAAATAAGTAATTTTCAGCTTTCCTAAATGTTATTACTTCATTAATATCATACATCTGAAAGTTACAGATTAGTTCTCTCAATTCTGTTGGCAAGAGAACTCTGTATTATAAACATATGCTCCTGAAATGCAGTAGTTTGGAGCAGACAGAAAAAGAGAACAGGCAGTGTAGCACAATGAAAGTAAACATGACTGCATGCAACTTTCAAGTTCTACTTGCCTATTTCTGTTTTTGCCACATTTTAATTCACCCTCTTATTTATCAAATCAAGGGCATGCAAGAAATGCAAGTTATTGTTATAGTCTCTGATTCCCAGAACTATGTATAATAGGGTTCAAGTTGGGTCATTTTAAGTTTCTATTGTCATGAGAGAAGTCAACAGATGCTAAATATTCCCTTAACAGCACAAGGCAGGGGAAGTTGCACCCACTACACCTTCTGTGTTAATAGTAATTATTCCCAATCAGAACTTTGAGGTTTACCAACAGTTATCCAAATGCTACTATGTTGTATCAAGATAACATGGAGCAGTAGGGAACTCTTTAGCTTATAGCATAAAAAATACCTGTAAAAATCTCTGCTTATCTACTGTTTTGTTTGGTAGATCACAAAATTTAAATGAAGGAAACAACACATTTAACAATTATAACTACAATCTTATGAAATGCAGAGAAAGCTCCTGTCTTACTGGGAGTTTCAAATATTTCAGAGCATTACCATTAAAGAAAATATTTGAGGATATTTATCGGGAACATTTTCCTTAATAAAGATTGCTGCAGTAGATGAAAACTCTTTTGCTTCTTTCAGTTTTGAAGCATCGAGGAAGCATTCAAGTAAATTTCTGCAGATGAAATAAATATTTGTATTAAATATTTATTAATGCTTTCTGATATATCTGTTTTTTCAAGAGGCTCTTTATATTCAAGGTACCAGTCCTATACACAGTACAAGTGATTAATGCTATAGAGCAGTGACTCAACACAAAAGAGGTCCTCTAACTTCTGCATTTTTGTTTCTTCTAGACAAATACAGCTTTTAACATTCATTTATTGCAGATCACAAAAATAACTTTGGAAAAGGAAAAATTTATGGAAGTTTTTCTCTACAGGACATCTGGAATTAAAACAATTGATTATTTAAAGTAGTCTGACAACAATGTTTCTATGACATGCATGCTAAGATTCTCTGTTAAGTACTGGAAATCTAGGAAAAGCAAACTATTCATGCTGGGAACAGCAACTTACCTACTGGATTTTCAATACTTTATCTGATTTAACTGAAAAAGAGCCTGTGATTCCAGGAAATAAATTAACAACCAAATAACAATAATAAAAAATATGTAAAAAATAAACAGAGATGAAACAAAAAAAATGCTACCGTTAGTTTTATAACACAAACATATTGCGTGCACTTCCTAGGGCTTGCCAGCACCTCAGCAAGTGTGTTTGGTACAAGCCCCCCTGCATGCATGGTATTCTAGATAACCTTCAGCACCTTTGGAATGTTTTGTTAATTTTTTCTTTTTTCTCCAGTTTCAGCTTATAAAGTGCTGCACAGCAATACACCATTAGGCCAAACAGTATATCCAACTTAGCAGGGATGGCCTTTAATTCAGTAGTGAAGAAAAAATGGATATAATACTAACCAGAAAGGAAAAAGTTTGATCTAAATACATTGTAAGAACCACAAAATATCAAATTGTACATTAAAGCATAGGGCTGGCGTATAAAAACCAAAAATCACTACTGATGACAACTAATCTCTGTGTTTGCAATTGCTGCATTTGCAATACAAACTCTAATTTTGATCGCTGATTTTTCATATAGTTTCATTTCAACATGAAGTTCTGGGTTAAGAAGAGGGGGAGGGGGGAAATAGTAAGAATGATAACTTAGGTAAACATCTTCATAAGTATGGAGGAAATTAGAAAGCATCCCAAGTACTTTCTCACAACCTTACCAGGCTGTTTCTTGCACTTCAAGGATCAGAAGGCAGAAGACATCTTTGTTTATCTATTTAAAGGTTGTGCTTCTTTACCTGAAGAAAATAGTTCTCCTCACTTAAAAAGAGGACACATAAGCAAGGACTCAAATACTACCTCCAAAATGACTGTGAGACTTCAGATCAAACCTAGGTCCTAACTGCCTCTGCCACTTAAATTTTAAGCTCAAAGTAATTAACAAAACAAAACACCTTTCACATTAAGTGTACATTTATAGATCTTTTTAAAAAGGCACTATGAATTAAGTTTTCCACAATAAATGTATCTAAAATGTTACAAGTTAAAGACTACCTCAGGTGGCAGCCAAGAGGTACAAAAAGACTACAGAATGCCCACATAAAAAAAATACAATTAACCTTACATCATAAGTTCTGCTCTCCATTCGTCGTCTTGCTCCTCAGTTTGGTTTAATGCTTTAACAATCTGAGAAAGGCTGGGAATAAGGCAACAGCGGAATCCAGGCTTAAGATACGGCCTCACAAGTTGCCAGTAAAGAATTGAGGCATTATATATCAAAAAATAGTATCTGAAAAACAAAACAAGAATTTAGTATTTCATGGACTTAGATAAAATATAAAATTATGGAGTATTTTGAGAAACTTCTAAGGAGAAAAAATTGGAACTTTTCCAATGGGTTTAGATAAGAATCGATTCCTAACTACGAACTCAGAACACAAGTGCAGCACAATTCAGTAACTCTTGTAACTACACTCTACCCTGTAATTAACCACTTAAAATAACATGATGCTTTCCTCCTACAGGGCATAGATATAAAAGGAGAAGAAACACTCAGAAATATATACCACCCTCAAACAGGCTGATTCATCCCATCTATTCAAGTCTGTTCAGCATTGCCTTGTGCACAGCAGTTACAGAAGGGCAGTAACAAAATGGAAGAAAACCCCGAAGCCAGCAAAATAGCCGAACAATTCAACTCCAAACTACCTAGTGAAAACCTGGGACAAACAGCTATGAAAACCCAAGTAACATTTCCTGACATTTAAAGACTTCATCCTACCAGTAGGGCCTACCTTTGATCACAGGTCGCAAAATCTATTGCCTTCATAAAAAACAGCACAAACATTTCAAAGCCTTCCTAGACCAGGACAAAAAGGAGTTGTTAATGCAATGTGAATACGGCTTTTATAAACCAGCACATTATTTTCCTATTTCAATATGTTCACATCTCATAATTTTTATTTTCAGACTTATTTCAAATAAAGCATGCTGCCATAAAAAAAAAAAAAGTGTAATTAAAAATTGGAGAGGGACCCAGTGGACACCAAGCAGAACACAAGCTGGCAACATGCCCTTGCCACAGAGGTAGCCACGGATGTCCTGGACTGCTTCAGGAGGAGTGCGACCAGCAGGTTGAGGCAGGTGATCCTTCCTCTCTACCCAGCACCGATGAGGCCACGCCTGGAGTACTGTGCCTAGTTCTGGGCTTCCCAGTATGAAAGAGACATGGACAATGCGGAGAGAGTCCAACAAAGGGTTATAAAGACAATGAAGGTACAGGAGCATCTCTCACATGAGGAAAGACTGAGAGAGCTGGGACCACTTAGCCCGCAAAAGGCAGCTCAAAGGGAAAACTCATCAGCATGTAGAATACCTGAAGAAGGATTGATGAGAAGATGGATAGATCTACCTGAAAAAGATGGATGAGATCATAAAAAGGGATTTATGAAAGGCTAAGACAGTAAAAATAGAAAAGTGGAGGTGGAACTGGATGGGCAGAAAGGGGTGATGCCAGAGGGATCTCTGTAGTGAGACAGAACAGAATAACTAAAAACTACAAGAGAGCTTGGACTAATTTACTGGACTCTGGGACCAGCATAAAAAAGCTACTGAGCAAAGAGTGGGAACTGACAAAATAAAAAGAAAATCTGGAGTAAGAGCATGAGAAGTATGAGATACTAATTTAAAGTTCCACAGTCCTGATTACCCTTCTGTATTTTAAATGACTGAAAGCTATTCATAAAAACCTAGGAAGAAATACTCTAAAAACAAATGGGTTGATAAAATGCAACCTTCATAATTTCTCACCAAATTATCTGTAGAGAGTGGAGTGTGCAACTGGCCTTGGCACAAATATGCTCTGCCAAGAAACTGGTTCACAGGAAATCTTCCTTTAAAATACATCTGTAGACAGTCACTGCTGATTTCAGGATACCCCAACTAAGATAAAAAAACAGTATTTCAATATTTAGTAAATGCAACAACTAATTAAGAATTGTTTTTAGAAGCGTACATCTACTCAAAAGGTAACATCATTATGAAAAATATATTCCAGAAAGCTGCATATCAGATCTGGAACAAAACCATTTAAGATTATTTAAAAGTTAAAGCTAGACTTTTGTCATTCCAAATGTACAAAAAAAAAATAATTAAAAATAGCTCCTTTATTTAACAAAGCTCCTGAGTCACTCATAGAAGCTCTTACAATAAATCAAAAATGTCTCAGTTTTTAATAGGCATTAACAGAATTGTTAATATAAAGGCAACATTCTTAATAGAATTTCCATTCAAAAGGATAAATTTTATCCTGCCGGATTTTTGTACAGATGTCATTACTGTTGAATTTTCAGACAATAGATAGAATTTGAGTGGCTTGCAGCTGTGAAAAAAAAAGTAAAAAAATATTGCCTTATTAGAAACTACTTGAAATCCAATCACTTGGACCCATGGATTGAAAAATCAAAAACCACTTCAAAATCAAGAACCTCTAACACGTTTTATAGGAGTCTGATCAATTAACAAAAATAGTTCATAGTTAGAATGTCACCTTTCCTTCTTTTGCCCAGTAGGGTCTGCTCACAAACATATTTTCTTCAGTCGTAAACAAATTGCTAATATTAGTTTTCCATAACAAGAAAAAAAATGGCATGGGAAAGTATTTTATATTACTGTGGTATGCCTTATACATTGTGGTTTAATTACTGGCTTCACAAACCACAGTTTGCTAACTGATTATAAAGAAGTGATAATTCAGAGGCCATGTTTGAATAGAAAGCACATGTTTAAATAACTGCTCTCAAAAAACAGACCAAGAGCTTACTTTTCACAGGTGCCTCCAGGAATATTTTTATATAGTAACCTGAACAACTAAAAAGCCATCATATAAATGTTTTTATTCAATACAGATAAACTGCCTATATCACCAACCTGAAAGGCTTGTTCAGCACATAAAACATATAAATCAGTGCTCAAGTCATCTGATGAGTCAAGTGCAGATTTTCTTTGACTGGCCAATTTGATCAACTGATAAGCATGCTTCAAAGCCACAACATCTGAAATAAAAATAGGAATAAAGAATGTAAGAGTTAATTTATGCTTCGAGATGGACTGACAGACACAACTGCATTATTTCAAATGAAAGCTACAGCACCTTGTTTCTTGTTTACAGAAATAAACTCCCCATGTTTAAGGAAAATACCCTGAAACAAATGTTCAAAGGCAACCACAGTTGTAAGATGAAGCACTAACAACTCCCTTCTTAACCAATTTTAAATCACTAATGTTAGCACACTAGGAAGTGAACTGTGAATCGGTGAAGGCCTGATTCACACTGCCCTGAGCTCTTTCTGTTGACAGAAAAAAAAAAAATCGACATTAGAGCCTTAAAGCTGTGATATGAAGCAACCGTGACTGGAAGAAAACCAGATTACTACAGCAGTTACTTCTTTTCATAACCAAGAAATACGTTTAAGGCGTTCAGGGGAACGATGTTTTCTATATCTTTAGAAACAAACCAGGTTAAGACCAAGGAGTTGTCGTGTTTAAAGCGCCATGTTTTAGCTATTTTCAAAGACGAGCAAAATTTTGCAGTCGTCCAGCGCCTGCTTACCTCGGCGGCTCCCTGCCGCCCAGAGCCGCTCCCTGACAGGCAGGTCCATGCCGCTCCGTGGCGGGCCGCACACGGAGCCCCCCCCGAGAGACGCGCGGCGGCCGCACGCAAGGAACGTGAGCCT
>JANHFX010004668.1:0-59870 GCA_027560015.1 Chloroceryle amazona
GTAATTGGAGTTGGATCAGGGGTTGGACTCGATGATCTTGGAGGTCTTTTCCAACCCAATCTATTCTATGATTCTATAAAACGTAAAAAAAACCTCCCAGACACAAGGTTAATCTTCAATTTGCTGTCCAACTGATATGTAGTCAGTTAATATTGGTTGTCAGTTTGCATTGGAATTATCCATTGTCATGTGGAATGGCTATAATAATAAACAAAAAGAAAGTTGATGTGACTTCAAGTAAAGAATCATTAGCTGAATAGTAACTTGCTTCTAACATAAAGTCAAGGAATATAAAATATTATAAATACCAGTGTTAGTCTGTATGATAATGTCTCTTCCAAACAGAGACAATTTTTTGACCTTGTCAAATTTATCCTTGGCGTATGTGGTTATGATAGTGGCTAGAGTTTTGACCATGAATAATAGTTGTAACAATGCAACAATACCCTTTGTAGTACACAAAAGTTATTAACTTAGCTCATTGGGGCAGAGACTGCATTGTAATTTAGCCTGATCTTAGAACAATGGACCCTGAGTCTTATTTTAGTGCTTCCACAAAACCACAAATAGTTTATTTTGCTTTTGTGCACAAGCTTGCAATATTTTATTTCATTTGAGGATTTTAAATGTAGAAGTAAATGTTTTGATGTAATTCTAGGATTTAATTTGATTTTCCTGATATTACCCATTTTTACATAACCCAGTTTACATTCACCAATTTTTTGAAGCTGGAGAAAAAATTAGAAGTAAAAATTGACCATCACAGGAGAATCTGAGGTTTAATACATATAGCATTTACTGATGTCTTTAATCCATGAATGAGGATGGTTGCTTTGGGTGTGAACAGAGTTCCATGTATTAAGAGTCTGGTCAGGTAGCTCATTTAACAGAATGTTATTAGTGATAACTCTTAGCACTCATGCATGATTATACTATCTTTTCACAGTTACCTTTTCAAACTCCTCAGAGATTCTTAAGTAATTTTATTTCCTGCCATTTAACAGTTTTGAGTAATAATGATGATGATAAAACAGTTAAATAGCTTCTTTTTTCAAGTACCAGGTGCTGAAAGCAACTGAGAATATCAGGTTTTTTATAGTGATTTCCTGTGCATCTTGTGTGAGCTTCTTCAAACATTCATCGTGTAAGCCTTTTATCAGGTTAAAAAATATAAATGATTTGTGGTCAAGAAATTGGACTGAAACTCAGAAATGTAGCTCTACATTTGCTTACAAAATATCTGTATTATTTGTGGTGTGGGTGCTTGTTGTAACCTCATTTAATGCGATATTGCTGTTTGGGTGAGTGCTCCCAATTGCTTTAATCATAGAATCGTTCTGGTTGGAAGAGACCTTGAGATTATCTTGTCCTACTGTTAGCCCAGCACTGCCAGGTCATCACTGAGCCATGTTCCTCAGCAACACATATACATGACTTTTAAATGCCTTCAGGGATGGTGACTCCATCACTTCCCTGGGCAGCTTGTTCCAGGGCTTGACAACCCTTTTAGTAAATGAAGTTTTCCAAATATCTAATCTAAAATTCCTCTGGCACTACTTGAGACTGTTTCTTCTTGTCCTATCACTTGCTGCATGGGAGAACAGACTTACCCCCATGTCACTACAACCTCCTTTCAGGTAGTTGTAGAGAGCTCAAAACTGAAACCAGTATTATAATACAAGGTAGAGTGGTGGTTACTTCCAGAATTTCTACTGCTATGTTTCCTGTCACATTTCTGTCTGTGCTTTGAGATCTGATTCCTACTGTTGTGATTTGAGTAGGCCACTTTTGTGTGCCCCTCCTTCGTCTGTAAAAAAATCAGATGTCTTCCTTCTATTTTTCTCCCGTTTGGTCTCTATTTAAATAGTAAGCTGTTCATAAACTGCTGGCAAGAGATTATTCCTGTCTTTCAGGGTATGACTGCCTGGCATCGAACAGTGTAGTGTGAAAGTATCTGAGCTAGTTTCAATGCTGCAAGCAGGGAACAGTCATGAAAAACCAGTCATGGATGGAGCTATCCCTTCTCCATGTAAGATCATCTTTAACAATGTTAATGCTCTCCATAGATATTTGCCTGACTTGTTCCGGGACTCCACAACCCCCTAGGTAGTTCATTTTAGTACTTCACTATTCATCATTTCCTTGGCACACAAGGCAAGAAGTGTTTAAATCACAGCTAGGAAGAGTCAGACATGAAGAAAAGCTTTCTAACAGAGAATCCAGATTTCCTTCCTCTTTTCAGTACTCTCTTATGACTTTATGGACTGATATGTCTCAGTCTTCTCTAGTCTAAACATTCATGGTTCGCTTAGTCTTTCCTCTGAGATCATGCTTTTCAGAACTTGGTTCTATTCTCTATACTTCCTTTTTGGAACACACCGTTTTTGTGGCATCCAGAACAAAATACACTACATTACTTCAGCTCCGGTTTTATCATCTTAAAGTACAACAGAAAGATTATTTCATGTATGCTGCTTTAATGCTGCCCTGCTGTTGCAAAGGAACCTTTGTTTAATTCACATTCAGTTTGTGGAAAATGTGAATTCTTGATCTTTTACTCTTGTATGTGAATGATTCATGTGAGTTAATTATTCATGCCTAATTCTAGAACCTCGCTGTTGATTTTCCTTCTTGAATCTCAGCCTCTGGCTTTCAGATTTAATCTCCCAGTTAGTCTCAAACATTTTCATTTTTTTCAAGTCTGTCCAGTACTTGCATTTCTTTGTAGTTTTGAGTCATCTTCAGGTTTGATGTACATCTTTTCTTCTCCCAATATTTGGGTTATGAATGAGAATACTGATGTGATCCATAAACACTTGATAATATTCCTTCATGTTGACAAATAGTTTAAAATTCCTTTGTGTGATATCCAACAAGTTGATAACCCCATTTCTCATATGGCCTTATTTAAGTTGGTACTGCCCTTTGCTATAGTCTGGTGAGCAAAGCCATCTAAGTCCATGTATTTCTACTTGACAAGTCAATATTGGTTGCTACCCATTCTCTGCTTGTTTTTGGGGAATGTTTGTGTGCCTTTCTGGGAGATAAGTGCTGAGATACAATTTGCTTGATTTTATTTGATCCAGTCACTGTGTTTACACATTTCTAAGCTCTTATATCTCACTTATGTGCCGACTTTGCTGGTGTGCAGCTTCCTCAGACCATTCTGTATGGCTTCTAAAGGAAATCTTAGTAAGTCATGATGCTTGAAGACACTGGGTATTTAGAAATACATTCTGAAAACATGTTTTTTATAACCTAGCCCAAGTTTCACCTGTGTATTGCCAGTTTGGTGTGCTGCTGTGCCTTTGCTAATGAATTCACTGAGTATATGTTTGTGTAGTGCATAAGAGTCAGAAGGTATTAACACAGGAAATGAACAATTAAAATAGTCACATGGTGCTTACTGTAAACACAAGGCAGATGGGCTGCTCATGGAGACTGTGAATGTTCATAGGAATCAAGAAGGTCATGAGTTAGCCTCAGATGGCATTAGTTACTGTGCCCAGCATTGTCAGAGGACTTAATTACTCAAATCCAATTTAATCCTTTAAAAGTGGAAGTTAAGTGTGACTTAAAGGATGTGTGACACCTGTTGATTAACCTCTGTGCTGGGGTTTATGAATTTCACCTGGAAATGGAAGTTAAAATGGTACCCCCCTTGAGAAATGTGCCAGTTCCAGGTTTTATGTAAAATATTAATTAATAATGTAATGAATTTAAGCAAGGAGTCGCTGGATAGACAACATGTTTACTATGAAATAGAACTTTGTGGAAATGAGGTTCCGATATTTAAATATTGACAGATGTACTGAGTATCTCCTTGCTCTGCATTAAATTAGTGTGCCAGATACTGAAAATCATGAGTGGCATAATAATCATCATGAGAGTCATAAAAAAATTGATTTCTTCTGCATCTATTTACCAGTCTTCTGATTCTCCCCTCATTTTTTTATTCCCCTATATTATGAGCTCCAAAAATTACTGTGGTGGAAAAAGAAGGAAGACGGCTGACTCCCTCACATAATCACCCAAGTTGACTTGGCAGGATGCTAGGCTTTGTGTTTTCTGCCTGCCATTTTAATAAAAACCTACTCAATTATTTGGTTTTTGCATCTTTGATTTCAGGTCCTTAAGGGAATCAAGACCCTGTTCTTGATTTAGTGAGACTTTAGTGTCCGGATGTAAAGGGTATTTTTTCAGTAATGGGTATCAGATTCAACAGACTCATCAGTAATGTATCAACTCATCAGGACTTGGAAGGGAAGGCAGCATCTCCTTGAAGCTCCAAAAACCCTGAAAGAGAAAAATGCTGATAGTTTTTGTTTCAGAGCACCTTGTGCACATTACAATCGTTGGGAGATCTGAATGTTGAGTGTGTGGCTTGGCATAATGTAATCATTCACTTTACCATCTGCTGTAATTCCAGCAAGAGATGCTCCCCCTGACATCCCTACCCCAAATACATTTCTGATAACCCTGCTTCCAAGCTCTGCCCTCATGCCTTCTAGTGGGTAAGCAGGCTTTAACATGGCCAAAATGCCCACAGAGGCAAACCTCAAATCCACTATATTTAAAATGCTATTCAAATCTGTTGTAGTAGTTGTTCTGATGCCGCACTCCAAGAATGCCTTAAAACATATATGTAAAAGGGTTGTAATGAGAATTAGAAATACCGCAGACTGAATGTCTCCAGAACCATTATGACAGTGGCTGCAATGGAACTGGCAACAGTTGGTGATTGAGTAATGGCATGATGGCAGTTTCAGCTTGGGCCTGGAAGATGCTGTGTTTGCCACATGTGAATTAACATAGAGCTGCTTTTTACTGTTGAGGGATTAGCACAATTTTTATTTTTTTTTAAAGAATATTTGAAGTAGAAAAGACTAGGAGAATAGATGAACCCATATTGCAGACAGCTGCTTTTTTTGAGCCAATAAGCTAAAAATCTTCTATAGCTGGGAAGCATCAAATCTGAAAATTTAACACTGACAGTGAATGTGATAGGAATTTTAAAATACCAGGTAAGAGCCATACCCTTTGGGCAAGTAACCAGAAAAAGAATAAGAGGGAAGAATATCTTCATGCCATTTGGACTAGGCCTTCCTGCTCAACAGCAATTTGTACTGTGTGCATACTTATGAATATCAACCATCAGTAGAAAATAAAATTGGAAATATATGTTAAATAAAAAGAGGTGCTGGTAGTGATAACTTGAGTGCTAGAAGTTATGAATTTGTTTTTCATCATTCTAGTTCTGTTTTTCCTAATATGTGTACTAAAAATTAATAAACTCAGAAGCAAACTACATATTTTTTTTTCCTTAATTCTGTAACATCCACGAGGCCAATATTTGATATTCACTTGCAGAACATATCTTGTTGCGAATGCAATTTAAGCACTGAAAACTAGTGGATTGATTGTAAAAGCCTCTTTTCAGTATGTAGAAAAAATATACTTTATAAGAAATGAAAATCTTTATAATTTTTCAAGCAACTACATGTAACTGATTTTATCAATCATCATTGTACTTCACTGAGCTCTATTACATTACAGGATGTGCAAGTAGTAAGGGAAACATTCCAAGGCCAATATTGCCCTTTTAGACTAATTTGTCAGTAAAATTAAGAATACCGAGTTCCTTAAAATGAGAAGGACTATATGGACTGCAGCATCATACTTAATTCTCTTGGAAATGAATTGTGTGGAGAAGCAACCATAAAAATTTGCCTAGCTTGGACATAGCTCATGCACACTGAGGCTACAGTGATCAGAAAAGGAAATTGGAATATTGTGTGGCTATAATGTCAAACAATATATTGTTTGACATTCAGTGCCTGCTCCTGTGTAATTTACTTGCCTCTTTTGGTCACCTGACTGAAGACATTAAGTGGGCCACAGGGTAAGCCAGGAAATTCAGCTCTCTGCTTTCCAAGTCCAAAGCTCAGTTGTTTCCCCTTTCTCCTTCCCCCTCCCTCTTTCTTCACAGCTGGCCAGCACATGCACAGTAATTGCTTAGGCCAGGTAGGGCAGATATGGGAAGATACATATGGAGCACATGCAAATCTGCACTAAATTTCTGGAATGCAGCAACAGGGTGAAGTTAATGTAAAGCAAGATTTCTTTTATGTTTAAAGTTTCTAAAACTAATAAAAAAAAAAGAGACAACAAATTCACTTTATAGCCTTTCCTTTTTCTCTACTACTACTAACTGACCGGGTTTGGGATTTTGCCAAAATATTACGCATTGCTCGAGAAGATTACAAAGAAATCCCAGACATGCACTAGAGAGCTATTAAATTTAACATTTCTAAAAGATATTTTCAACAGCTCAATACTTGTTAGAGCATTGTTTTCCACAACTTTCAAATGTTGCCACAACTCAGTCACAGATAAGAACTTCCAGCTTTTTAATTGATATATAAATTGAGTTTAAAACCAAATCCACTACATTTCCTGTGGTAAAGGAAACAGAGACTCTTCAGTTTGGTTTGTCCCTAATTTGAAAATCATGTTCTCAGGAAATCCTGCATAATTATTTTACGTAAACAGGAAAAGTAATTATTTGCTTGGGGCTCTGTTTGTGTGGCTGTGGGGGTGCACATAAATAGTGTAGATTCTGGAACTCAATGCGTTAACAAAAATATTTTACTATAAAGAAAAATGTGTTCCAAATAAGGTGGCTTTCTGTGTGGTCATGAATGGGCTAGTACAAGGGGGTTTAAAATGCTTGATCTTTTTCCTTTATGTGTTCGTTCAGTTTCTCTAAAATTCATTAATGGGAGCAAGAAAAGATGAAAGGATAGCAAATATGTAGTGAGGGTATTTTTGTATTCTTCAGGTGTTCTTGTCTGGTCTGCAAAGTTGCTCTTTGTCATCTGGAAATGAATGAATTGTAAAAAGCCATTGTAAAAATACTTCAGGTTTTCAGCTCTCACATCCTTCTCTTCTCTCAGCCCTTCAAGGCCCTAAATTTACTTTTGCTGTTTGTAATAGTTCAGTTAAAGGTTGAACTTCCCCTCCCGCTCCTTGTGAGCTTTTCTGATTTCACTTACTGTTTGAACAAGATATATTGGACTTGGTTTTCTCTAGAGTTAATATGAATTCTACACTTCTTCACACTGTTGGTTTTGTTTTCAGTTAGAAAATAGCGTTACGCGTTTTGAGTATAAATTGTACAGTAAGTAGGCTGGGATTTTTTTTGTGTGTGGGTGGAAACAATCTGTAGAGTTGAACCCTGTTTAGTTATAAAACTTTTGAAATAAAAACCCAGAGATTTTTTAAGAACTATTTGTGAATTATTTCTTTTAAACCAGGATGTGATTCAGACTATTATTTAACAAGAGGACTCAACAGCCTCACCAAATGCAGAGAAGAATTAAGTATGGGAGCAGGTGCATGCTTGCTTTATTTGGATTTGTTTGTGGCATTTTTTTAAGAGTTTAAAGTTCAGTATATCATTCTAACAAACTGTGGTCATGAGCAGTCGTAGCTTCAGGGGAAAATTGGAAGCAATGATTGTCTTAGCAGAAATTTTAACACTAAAGTTGCTTAGAGAACATAGTTTGAAGTGGAAAATCAGGTTAGTTTCCTCTCTTTTGTTTTCTCAAGGGAAAGCTGTGAGTTAATATAGGAACAATGAAATGCTAGGTATGTATTTGTAGATTTTTAATCCAGTGGAACTGACTTATTAAGTAATCATTCTAAAAGGTATTTTAAGAATGTTAATCCAAAATGGTAATTATTAAGTGGCTGTATGTTGCAATGAGAAATACTTTATGTGTGTTACATAGCTACATGTAGGAGGACTTGCGGTGGAAGGGTATTCTCAGGAGCACAGAATATGGTTTGAAATGTACGCTTGGTGAAGTCATACTTGCATTAGATTAATAACATATTTACCTCTGCTAGGTAATCTTGGAGGGGTAAGCAGGTTAAGCTACTAAAGAACAGTTTCCCCGAGCCCCTTTTTTTCCCCTGTTGTATTCATTTTATAAGTACATATTACTGAAAACTCCCATTGCATGTTTCCATTTCTCCCAGGAGTGGGACTTGCATTCTGATCTTGAATTCTTGGGACACCGTTTTGAAGGAAGTGGTAGTCATTCCTTTTCATATATAAGGTCAGGTCAACATTTTTTCCCTTACAAACATTTTTTTCAACGCTCCATACTGTGGTTCTTTTATCTGTTTCTATTATTTTTAAGCCAATAGTTATTTTGGTGGATAATCTCAGTGGGAGCAGGATGCATGGTTTATACACAAACATGAATTTTATTCAAAACCCTTGGATATAATTCCAAAAGCATAACTAGCTACCTTCTGGGTATATTCTACATGTTTTTAAGCCTTGGGGAAAAATTTAGGCTATACCCAGTTTGTCTTTATATACGGAAATGTTTGGACTTGCAAGAGAGAAAAGGGAAAAAAACCCAAACCTACATCCAAGTAATTTTTCATAAAGAGTTGAAAATCCTTTACAACTCTTTTAATGAAAAACTTCATCTGAGGGGAGAAACTTGTAGGTTAGCATTGCTATGTGTGTTTGTAGTTTACAGGTGAGAGTATAGCATAGGTGTTTCTGTTTTCCAGAAAATAAGGGACCAGAATCTCTCAAACTCTTCTGAGTTTATGTGGTTTTATTTATTCTTTGTGGGCATTTTAAAAAACTCGTCTGTGCAGTTTATCACCAACAGTATTGTTCTACCAGCAAAATTTGTTATTTTCAAATTCCCGAATACTGATTTTTTTTGAAAGGGATAGCAAACCATGGTTGCTTCTCATCTTTTGGCCACTGATAATTGTGTCTGTCTTCTGCAAATTATTTAAGCCATAGCTATAGAACAGCAGCCGTATTCTGCCTTAGCCTTAGATCAGGCAGGAAGGCTGTGAATTGGGATGTTATAAATTGTTTAGAGTTGCTGTGTTTTTAATAGTATGTTTATAAAGGCCTTAATAGATCTAAGGAACATACTTTACAAGGACTTCATTCTGTTTATAAATAGAGATATTTCTTTCTTATATTCCTTCCCTTTCCATTCTATGTCTTATCCTATTTTACAAGAGCCATTAAAAAGTAACAACTTTTAGCAGGTATTGCCAAGTGTGTGGTTTCTTCCGAAGAAGGGGAAGCTGATAGATTGTCAGAAGTAACAGTTCAATCCACCTCTCAAAATTTGATGTAAATCTTCCCACAGACTTTACAGGGTACAGCAGTAAGCTTGGGACACTAATTCTTGCAAGCACTGCAGAGCTTCCTATCTTGGAAAACTCTTCTGAAGTGAAGCTTCTTTTGGTATTCATTCCATCTATCATCATGTTCTTTCAGTTTATGACTCTGCCCAATAAATTCAGTATCAGCTACTTGAAGTAACAAACCTCCTATGTCTTTTCCAAGTTTTACACTTCATACTTTAGTAAAGGTTTTCCATAAAAGAATGAAAGAGAAAATAAGCCCTCACATTTATTTTACAATTCAAATGTAATTTCCTTTATTGTATCCTACTTTGGTGAACTTTTTTCCTAGAACTATGGGTGGAAAAACAAACTTGAAAAGAATAAAAAAAGTTAAATAAAATTGATTTCTGCAGTGATATTATTACATTATATTATCACATTTTCTGTGGCAAAACTCCATTTTTTTTCTTGCACCAAAATTGGCAGAAACAACTGCAGGCAATTACAGACTTCAATTCATCAAGGTACTTAAGCGTATGCATAACTTCAATTGAGTGAGTAGTCATTTGACTTCAGGGGATTATTTATGTACTTAAAATTAGACATATGCTTAAGTAACTTGTGGAATCAAAGCAATAGTATCTATTTTAATAGAATGGTGGAGACAGAACAAGCAAGTGTAACCTGCACTATCGATGTTCTAAGATTGCTTTGTTTTTAAAATACTAGTTTTTAGTGAGTGTATTCTCTGTTCCTTAAGAAAATATCAAGACTTAGTAGATGTGTAGTCTTGTGCTCATCTTCTGTGGACAGTGTACCCAGAGAGCAAACAATCTCTTAAAAACAGTGGATTGAACCTGTGGAGGCCTGTTACAACTGCTCTCATGTAGGCTAAATGTATTTAATAAATGATTGTTTCAATTTACAGGACAGCAGCCCAGGGGCAGGAGTACTGTACGTTTCCTGCCAACTGTTGTTTGTTAAATTTGCTGATTTGATTTACAGGCATGGTACATACCATGACCAGTTTGCATGAAGAGACATAAAGATTTTTCATCTGAAGAGTTTTCTCAGTTATGTATGCTTGGAAGAGATTTTGGGTTTTAACGATGCATTGCATTAGATAACTCTGCCTCCGACTCTCCTTCAGGCTCTCGGTGTGAAGGTTTACCGATCAGTGTGATGCACACTTCTTTTGGAGGTGCAGTATGATAGTATTGTAAAGTCTAAGTGTTGAACAGAAAGCAGCACAGGAACGTGCAGTGGAGAGCAGCTAAGAATTGCCAGCTCAGATAACTTGTCATTTTAAAGTGGGACATCATTTTAGGCAAGGGTTTGCAGCAGGGACTTTTACGTAGTTTGAAAATCTGGGCTTTCATCCCGATGTGCAAGAAGGTTGTGGTTTTTCTTAGTCAAGTTAGTTTATATCAAAATAAAAGAACCAATGAAGAAAAAAACTAAATTAAACTGCTGTCGTAATCATTGATGCTACACTTTTTAAGCAGAAGTGCCTTTTGTCCTACAAAGAGTAGGACACTCCTGTGTCTAGCCAAAACAGAGACATTTTCATAGCTTTGAACAGATTATCCCTTTTATCTTTAAATTTGACTACTTCTGTTTCTTCTTTCAGGACTTTCTGACTTTTTCGCAATGAAGTTGCAATCAAGTATCTGGTATTACTGCAGTGTATCAGAAGTAATCATTTAAGTTGCACCTATTTTAATTCCCGAGGGACTACATTGCAGGGTAGTGCAAGGAAACTTATTTTTTTGTTATGACGTTCTTTCTAGCATCTGGATTTATGAGTCTATTCCTTTTCCTCCTCCCATTGGACTATAATACCTTTTCAGGAACTTGACTAAGTGTGTGATTCCTTTTATCATCATGGATAAGTTTTAAAATGTGATTTGCCAGGTTTCTGTGTCATCTTGCAAAAATCCAGGTATTTATAAAACACCCCAGGAAAACAGAGGACTTATGATTTTGTCCACTGATTTTGAGAACCTGTCACAGTATCATCAATTAGAGCTGCACAGATCAGGCTTAGAAAACAATAATGAAGATTGGCTGTATGAAAGGAAGTTTTGGTATGCTAAAAACCATAAGTAGAAAACAAAAAATATCAAAGTGGAAGTGAGTATATCCAGTTTGTCAGCTGACCTCAGATGAGGTCATCAGACTGAAGAATTTGCCATTTCCATTTCTGTTTATTGGATAATGGGAACATACAGCTTATATTTTTTTTTTTTTCTTCCCGTTAATGAAAGGAATGTGACCCAGGTGTACAGGAAGGAGTGAATGAATAGAAAAGGGGTGAGGTTTCCATATCTGATCTAGGTAATATATGTATAACAACTCTTATTACATCAGTTCTTTTCACTTACAGTATCTTACTGCCTTGTGCACTGCCAAAAACTAACTGGACAGAAAGCTATGGAGGTGCGTAATGGACATAAAATTAAGCAGCTGTGTTGTTTGGTTGGTTTTGTTTCTCACAAAAAAAGAAGAGACAATCATTTTATTTGTTACAACAGACTTAAAATACTGACCTTTTTTTAGGTATGGCCAAAATAGATTTTTTAGAAGCCTCTTGGACAAATTGAAGTAATTGCTTGATTCAAATTATTTTATTATCCCATTGACATACAATGATATAACTGATTAGTGTGAGTTTGATATGTAGCCTATTACAATCTTGAAGCACGTATGTGATTATAAAGTACATTTAAAGCTGCTGATTGCATGTATGGATGAAACTTTGAAAGCAGGAAAAATTATTTTTCCCTTGCCCTACTTTATCTAATACACTGTTCCATTTGAGATGCCATGTTGCTACATCTCTGCTTTTGTAGTTCTTTTGAGACAAACTTAGTAGAGTGAGCATTATGTATTATATGCTGTTATACTACTAATTTAAGATACTGAGGCATACTCTGCAAGACCAACACTGCCTTGTTAAAGGAACAAACTGTGAAATGAGGTTTGCAAGTTACTCTTTGAAGGATATTGATAAATCCATACTGTTGACTATTTATAGTGATGTATAAAGCGGAATTCTACATAGAGAAAAATATGCTGGAAAGTTCCTTTGCCTTGTAGGCTTCTTGAGGAGCAATGCTAAGTAGGACTCATTTCTCCTTGAGTTTCATTAACATGAAAATTGATGGAAATAGGTTTCTTCCTCATATTCATAAATCCAGAGCTGAACTGGGACAAGCCTGATTGGAGCAAAATAGTGAAATATTAGAAAAAGTGTAAGTGCTAAACAGTTCTTACTCACTTGGGGGAAGACTTAAAGGGAGCCAAACTTCTCTTCTGGATGATATGAGCAAATAAATAATTTCCTCTGGTTTTGAGTGTGTTTTATAACACACTTATTTTTTGGATATACAGAGTATGAATATTTAATAGGGTAATAATAAGAACAAACCCATGGTACACAGAATAAGAATCCCTTCAATACATGAAGGGTGTCATGAATCATTTATGGTTTTGCTGTGTGACTTTCTGTTTTTTAGCTTTCAATTGTTCATGCAAGAAGCAATTTAAATAGTTCTGAATTATAATGCATATCCCATTGGGAAGAAAGGTGAAATTCTTCTGGGACCATGAAAGTGCCACAAATACTCAAACTTTTCTTTTAGTGCCAGGACTCAAAAAATAGAATGTTATCTAGACCGCTTTGAAAGCAGGTGCTCCCTCAAGTTTTATTAACTATATATGTAAAAGTAACAGTTAAACTTAAGCACTATTGGTAGATTCCCAAGCATAAGAGATTTCTAAAGGAAAAGATTGTTTCTGTGTGATGTAGAGTACATGGTATTTTTTTTAACTGGCAAAATTACTCATTGACTAATTCTTTAAAGCATTGAGCCAGCTGGAGTATTCTATGCTGCGAAGCTGGGCTGCTTAGCGCTGTGTGTCAAGTACAGAATAATGACTTCTCTAACTTCAGATAGGATTCTTGTACTATATATTATATAAGAATTGTAGAAAATCTCTATCTAGGTGAAGCTGGGGCTTCAAGTCATAAAAAGTTCATTTGATCTTCAGACTAAGATAACATAATGGTTTCAGACACTATGAATTTCTGTGGTGGACTTGTCGATTGACCACAGACAGCGTGGCAGAAGGGTATGTGGAATGATGTCAGGGCAGAAGCAACTACTGTCCACTGAAACTGGAGCAGAAAATGAAGGAGACTGCTGAGATGAAGGAAAGAACATAGCTGGAAAAACCCGTTAATGTTGTTGGAATGATGTATCTGTATACACTGAACAGTCTTGGACACCTCTGCAAAAGAGTATGTTCAATGGCATTAGTCTACCTAAGTCTTTAGACTGCATTTGTCATTGATTTGTATTTCCTGGTGTCATCTCACTGAGAGTGCTTGAGGGGTAAATTAACAAAAAATATCGCATTAAATTTAGCTATATTCATTCACTTACAAATCAGATAAAGTAGGGAAATTCAAAGCTATTTTAAAGTAATGTTTTTGTAAAAAATAAAACCACAGAGCTTTTGTTTGACAATTTTATCACTTGAAAAGACTAATCTTACAGTTTAATTTGGTTTAAAATGCTTGTGGACTAAGACTCCTGAATGTGGGGTTCCAACCTGAAGTGTATTTTTTTTAATGGCTGAATTACAGACCTGAAAAATTAGTTTTGAAGTAAGGTTATTAATGCCCTTTGAGGCAGTGGTAGTGGAGTTTTTTGTAAGACATGGTATCAGTTAGTGTGTTAATCAAAAATGAGTCTTGTGTGAAACTGACATCTATAAAAGGTAATTGAAAACCACATAATTCCTAAATTTTAGATTAATGATTTATAACATTTTTAAAATTTAAAATCGTTTTTCAAGTCCAATTTCTTTGTCTGGAATCATCGCTAAAAAAAAGTGCTTTGGTGCACTTATTTAGATACTGCTTGGTCCTTAAACCATGCTGACTTGGTCCAAAGTAGTACAAGCTTTTCTGAAAGTCCTTTACCTGCTTATTGGATATCTGGTTGGAGTTGCCTGTCCTGGAGTGTGCATGCGTCACTTATGGCAACATTCGTATTGTGCTTACACTTGCGGTGTTTCTTCTGACGGAATTAGTTTGTGCACGTGTATGAGCAGTTCTAGGAGTGCAGCTCTTAGTAAGAGTATGCTCTCAAGAGCTACAGATTGCTTTTTGGATGCCTCTATTTCCTATTTGGCCACTGTGATCCTGAAAATGAGTAATTGAAAAGAAAGCTAGTTTATTCAAGTTTGCAGACAGAGCAAATGACTTCTGACCTCTTCTTCTAAGTCATTCAACATGTAAAGGACATAAGGACTGCGTGTGTATATTCCCTGCACTCGGCGCATACAGACATTAGAAAATCTGACGGTGTCAAGATACAAAGGAAGATGTTCTTGCAGTCAAGTAGTGTTTGAAAGGGGTAACATTTCAACCCTGATGTAGAAAAGCATCCTTGTTTAGATGAACTTAAGGATGTGCTTATTTTGTTTCACATAAATTCTTATTGAATACAATGATACTTAGAATAGAATATTTTCAGTTGGAAAGGAAATACATTGGTTTAAGTGCTTTTTTAATCATATATAATGTGTTGGGATTCATACTTATTATCTTGCTAAGACAGATAAAATACATCAGAATTCAGTAAAGCTCTAAAGAAGCATTTTTGAAGGAATTCTTAAAAGAAAAGCAAGGCCCTGTTTCTTCCAAACACAATGTTATTACTTAAAATATAAACCAGTTCCACGGTGTCCAGCTAAATTCATCAAAAACTTGCAAAGCTCTAGATACCGTTTGTTCACATGGATTCACATGAAAATGTTCCAGTATCAATAAACAGAAATATGAGATAAATATCTTTAGAAAGTTAAATGATACTTATCAACAAAGAAATAACCCCTGTTTCTAAGGCCAAAAAGATTGTTCTTTCAGCCTATAGGATCATGATACTCCATAATTTACAGATTTAAAGATAAGTTACTCTAATTTTTGCTATCATCGTAGCACTAGGGAATGTGTCTAGTGGCAGCTAGACTACAATCAGCACCTGTGCTGAAAGCTACCTCAGGTTCTCTGTATTTAATGTCCAGTTTGTTCTGTAATTGCAGTATCTTTCTTTTCTCCTGATTATAGTTCTCTAGTTAGGAAGAAGGACAAAATAGAGACCTAAAGGAATAAAGATTCACATTTCTAGTGTGGTAACCATAACATACATGCTTAGTCCGAAGATATGCTTTTGGAAAGCTGACGTCATTGTATTCTGTATTGTTCTTCTTAGCTGATGTATATTCATCCTGTGTAGAAAGCTGAGAGATATTTCGTCCCTGGAGATATTTAAGCTGAGGCTGGACGAGGCTCTGAGTAGCCCGGTCTAGTTGAGGGTGTCCCTGCTCACTGCAGGGGGGCTGGACTAGATGACCTTCAGAGGTCTCTTCCAGCCCTAGCCATTCTATGATATCTCTGGTGTCTAAAAATGAGGAAGGTAGCATGCTGTCTTCCAGGGCCTTGGCAGGATTTTAGTAAATGGTAGCTGCACTATACTTCCAGCCTTTGTAGCATACATTCTATCTACTGCTTGTAACAATGATCCCTGTCCTGCCCCAGGTATTATAGCTGCACCTTGTGGAATTAATCTATAGGCAGCAGAACCTGAATCACCTGTGTGTATAGAATCATAGAATCGATCTGGTTGGAAGGGACCTTTAAGATCATCAGTATGATGTTCAATGTATGAACACTATAAAAGGCAAAGACATGTTCATTGTGCTGTAATACTTCAATTATGCTGGCAGGATACTTGTCCTACAGAGCTTCCTATAGGTCAACAAATTTAGTGCATTTTTTTAGCCTCTTTTGATATCATGCTTGAAAACTGGAATCCTTCTTATAAGGTCATTTTTGGAGAGTTCTTTGGAAGGGTGACTTGACTTCAATCATATCTTAGTCAGTATCTCCTTTCCCTGATATGACATTTGCCTGAGTATATGAAAAATAGCCCATTTTATTTAGTTGCCTAATGTGAGTCCAAATTTAGTATTGATTTAAAGTTTCTATGCCTAGCCTTTTTGGCTTGTTTTTCTTCCTGGAAAGCTAAACCTTGGTCCAGGTATACAAGTTTTACGGTATTCTGCAACAACTCTCACTGAATTGATAATATATTAATACTATTACAATTAAATGTTGGTCAGAGTTCTTCAGGCAGGGGAAGCGTTTTCCTCTGACACCTGTGCATCTTCCTCACTCCCTCCCATCCTGGCAGAGAATAGCTGTCAGCTTTTAAGATAAGATCTTTCTACCACTTCATGTCTTCCATTGATTTGTGTTATGGTCAGCAAAGGACGCGCTGTAGTGAGTTAAGTCCAAAGATCATATTCACGTATGTATATTTTCTCCTTGTTGTGACTTTAAGATCTGTCTACAAAGGATGAAAAGCCCAGAAATTTTTTTTACTTTCTTTCTTGGTGTCAACTATCTCTTTGGATTGGGAACTTTCATGTGAGGTTGATGGATAAGTAGCAATTAAGCAGGACTTGAAATTCTGCTATTTTATATAGTTCCTGCTGTATTTAGAGAAGATATTTTCTGGGACCACTGAGCAGCCCACAGCTGCTGTTCAACCTTACTCTGTGCACACATGGCATGAAATAAACTATAAACCTGCTATTGACCCAAGCAGTTTATGTGGGATATGTAAATCTGAGGAGGACTTTGTTCTTTTACTGATTGTGTCACATTGAGGAAGGCATTGGTTTTAGTTATCATCTTGACTTGTGATTTTTAGATGTTATTCTTTAAAGACAAAGAATTTTCACATAATGGTCTTCATTACATAGTGTAAGCAAATGTAATAAATTAGACCCTGAAGTAGATATTTCCTGCTTTTGGTGCTAAGTCTTTGGCTGCTTTTTACTATATAAAAGATTCAACCAAAATGTATTTCTGCAGTTTTTAAATTTTGAGTTCTAAGTAAGGTCACTTGCAAGCAAATAAATAAGTAAATAAATAAAAGGGCAATAAGAAAATTCCATTCTTTTTATTTGTTTTGTAACCTCAGAAACACCCATAAGATGTATGAAAAGACATGATGTTTAATCTTTTTTAAAACTGGTGTTCACTGAGAAAAAAACTACAGCTCTGACAGACAAAGAAAGTGCTGTAGGGTGATACTGAAGAGCAGATTGTGGTTCTTGTAAACCTCTTTCTCATTTTTTTTCCTATTCTCCTCTCTTTTGTATAACTTGTCATCTTTATTTATAGTAAGAAATGAGTGATGTTTTTATCACTCTAATAAAAAGCGTGTTATTACTACATTGTTGAAATAAAATCCTTAGTGCAGAATGGTACATTATTTTCTGCACTGGGATGACATGCAGTGTATGAAGTTCAGGCTGCAAAGAATGCTTAGTTTTACAATGTACACATTGATGCTCTCAGTTGCTTGAATTTTTGGGGGATAGTGTAGTAAATGTCAAGAGCCTTTGAAACATTCGAAGCAGATGTTCTACTGCCAAACTGAAGCATTCGAACTCAAAATGAAACAGTTCCCTTAAACCTTGACATTAAGTCTTAACAGTTTCACTTCCCAATTGGATGTGGTATGAGGAAGATAAATAATAGAACTGTAGCAGTATAAAATATTTATTCTCCCATGAGGTGGGGAAGAAAAACATGTTTAGCATTTGCTTTGCGATTTTATTTGTTCTGGCTCATTTCCCTCTTATATGCACATATATACAGTTCCAGGCACATGTTAAAAGCAGTAACTAGGGCTTGGCTGGGGCCCGGTGTCCTTCCTCTCCCCTTCCATTTCATTCTGAGTTTCTCTCGCAACTTCCCTTAAACTCCCTCTTTGTCTCTATGTTCCTTATGGGAAGCATTCATCAAAATGTTCTCACTTGTCAAAAAACTGTCTACTTAATCAAACCGATCAATTCCTGTGGAAATCGGTGTCAGCCTTTTCAAATAGTCATGTTTAAACACCTCAGTAAAAGTGGCTTGAATTTCCCAGGCTCTCAGTACCTGCTGCTCCCACTGACACTGGGAATAGTGTGGGTGCTAAGAGGTCACAGGAGTGAAAATATTTTAATTAGGTGTCCACCTTCACTTTGGAAATGTCAGGCTCCATTTCCTATTTCTCTTGTGAACATACTCTCATAATGAGAATTTCCGCCTGACAGTTTGGTTATTCTACTGGCTCAATCCAAGTATCTCATCCTATATACATTAGCATTGTGTGCTTTTCTTACTTGACTGATAGTGTCATGTTATAAACACTCAGAACCAAATCGCAAGCTTTTTGGGTCCTATCACTCATTCCCCTGTTAATGAAACCTATGGCACTAGTTTTGGTCCCCTCTCCACACATTGCCTTCCTGGTGTACTCTGTGAGCTGCTTCTCTCCCATGCCTTCCCAAGGTGAGTCAGTGCTATCTGCAGACATTTCTGCTTGAGCAGTGTTGGAAGTGGGTTGCAATCTCTTTTCTCTTAGCTGACAGCAGTCTTCCTTCCTGTGGCTGCTTGTCTTTTTCTGTGAATCCATCTCATTAGGAAGCGTGCAGGGCTGGGAGGCTGGAAGAGAAATTCAGTGAATAGTGTTTTTTTTTCTTTTCCTTCAGTACTGAGAAAAGGTGGCATGGAAAATGGGGAAATTATTATCCCTGTAGCCATAACCTTTAAGAAAAACATGTAATTTTGGTCCACACACACACACATATATATATATATATAGTGGTGTCTACACTGATAGTTACACTATCTCTATGTAATAAGCTTTCCCTGTCACTCCAGTGAGACACCAGAAACTAGTCCTCATCTCTCTTGGGGAAAAGGTTGATAAAAGGTAGATGTGCAGCATCCAATTTCATGTGTAAAGTAATGGTTAACAGTGTGATCACTCTGTAAGCTTTATACAAATACATGTGCTTGAAGGCAACATGTACACTTTTAAGGAAAATTTATCATGAACATACATCATTAATATAGTACAGCATGTCTACTATTTGTTGATTATGGGTGGGGTATTTTCTTCTATAATAAGTTCTGTGTAGCAAAATTGGCAAGAAACCTGTACCATGTACTAGACTAGGTCTTGGAGCCAGAATGTACAAGCTTACTTTCAGTGGTAACCTTATAAAGCAATGCTTTTAAGTGAGGGAGCAGTACTCAACACGGCCTTCATAACATCTTGTACTGTGATTCTGTATTGCTGGTTGAACTAGGGTTTCATCTGCCCTGTTCTATCCTTTAATAATCTGTCTGCTTTAGTTGGCTTCCTCCCGCAACTTTGTTGTTGGGAAGCAAATGTCTTCTGTACTGGCTGCAAAGCAGCTCTTAGTTCATCCTCTGTTTAACCCCTTATAAAATAAAAACTTCCCATGAGCTTTATATGTTCATCCTTCTGAAGTCTGGGTTCATTTGGCATGTTATAGTAACTGTCTAGAAAGATCTTTAGTGGAGTGAGTGTAAAAGATCTATTCAAAACACACCTTTATAAGGGTGGAGTAGTGCTGTGGAATTCTGATCCAACAACTCAGTTTTTTTGTATTTTCAGTGGCCTTGGAAACAAACAAAAAAACAACACCCACAAACCAAAAACTAACAGCAATTTATTTCTGGAAATGTAGACAGTAAAGAAATTTGCGTCCTACACATGAGCAAGTTCATTCTTAGGACCATCACAGCTTAAAGATAAAAGTGAAGTTAGGAGACATATATGCATATAAGAAACAGAGTATTATATAGTTTTTATGTGTCTGCATACATGCATACATCATATATATATATTAACTTGTACATTTGTAAGATTTAGAAATTGTCTACCTGGATGAGGTTAATTCTGAGGCAGTTACAGAAATGGTTACAGCTGTACATATATGTATATTTAAACATGGCGCATTAGCAATAATAAATCCTTATATCAATATTATCACCATCATTATCAAACTTACCTTTTTTCTATCAACTTTTTTACTTGACATCAAAAGGTTCTACAAAGTAAATCTCATTATACTTAATGTGTAAATGAGGAAGATGAGATAGAAATGAAGTAACTTGGCTGAAGTAAGTCACCAGGTTAGCAAAAGTCCTGTCAGAAGTACCCCAAAAGTCACTGGTCTGTTTTATGGTTTTCTTCATTAGGCAGCACTGCATCTGATTTGGTAAGGTCAACTACATGATATTTAAAGAATGAATTTATATTCCTTATGCTTATTATGGGAATTGCTTAGCCTAAGTGTATGTTCCAGTAAGGAAACATTCAAATGCAATTATGTTTGCACCATGAGGACAGTCAGTGAGACAGGGTTGCCTGGAGAGGTTGTGCAGCCTCCACCCTTGGAGGCTTTCAAAAATGGATTCAATAAAACCCCAAGTAGCCCATTCTGATCTCATAGGTGACACTGCAAGAGGATGGACTGGAGACTTCCTGAAGTCCCTTCCAACCCGACTTACCCAATGATCCCATGATAACAGTTGCAAATAAATAAAATGACCCTCTCTTCTCACTTCTCTTGTTGGGTGGAATAATCACTGCAGAGCAAGCCCTGTGATTATTCTGGTTGTATCATTTTAAAGAAAAGACAATGCCAGTGGCAGTGGCTGGTGGTAGCGATGATTTGCAAATTGGTGCTGAGTGGCAAAGGCAGCAAAATGTTGTACACCATCAAAGGAGTTGTTAGAAGGGAAGAGCAGGTGAGAATATTGGACAAAAGGGGAAAAGGAGACAGGAAGACAAAAGAGTCTCCCCACCCTTCTGTAGTACAAAGAGGGTCACCATACATGTTGTATAAAATAGTCCAAACGTTTGGAGATTCTCTTTAATCACTGGTGACTTTTGTTATGGCTCTGCCTGAAAACCAATCACAACTGTGGTCTGAGATAAAACAGCTAAAACTCTTCAAGACTGTTTTTAAAGTAAAATTTTAGCCTTTACTGTTTCCATGACAATGCCTCAGTATTACATTTTTGAATGGAGGCTTTATAGGGATCAAATGGGAAATAAGAATGTGTCTCCAGCCCTTTGGAAAAAAGGCCCAATAAAGATCAGGAGTTACTTGAGGTGTGAGCCAGACCCCTGCTCCAGCATAGTTGTGATTTAGTTGTGCATCTTGGCTCAGCCTACGATGGTGTGGAAGCCATTAGTATGGCAGAAGAGGATGCTGCAGACCTGCTCTGCTTCTGCTCCGCAAGGAGAGGCTGTATGATGTGATGCTGCACTTTGTGTGTGATAGAGCTCTATTTTTTGATGTCTCCAAACTGCAGGTAAGGAAGCGTGGTGGAGCACAGAGGATTGCATACAGTGCTGTCACTATAACACACAGTGCATTTGGCGGCTGCCTGCCTGCTCAGGATTCAGCTCGTTGGAAAGTGGTGCTCCCCCAGGCACTCCAGCACACTTTGCTACACAGTTATGCTGGTTGTATGCCAGGGTTGATCATTTCAGTCTTTATCTTGTTTATCAGTTTATCATTTAATGTGTGCAGTTGTACAGACGCTGGATCCTTTCACGGTGTGAGATTCTTGCAATTTCAAAATTTCTTCTGTCTCAGCACAACAAAGACTCACCTCCCCACTTATGCCTTCTTCCTCTCCCCCCCACCCCCATCTACTTATCATGAGATAGAACTACTGACATAGTGTTTCACTTTGGTTCTGCTTTTTTCATTACATAGCATAGCATATATTGCCAGAAAACAGAAAGGAAATTAAAATGGAAGTTTGTTTGTTTTGACATGGAAACATTTACTCTGACAAAGACAAAGTAATGAATGTTTTTAAATTACTGCAACTTTTGATTTCAATTTTTGTTTTAGACTCATCTTGTTCATTGACATTATGTGTTATAGTGAGTTTTGCTGTTGACCAATAAACATTTTTCATAGGAAAAAAAAAATCAGTCCTAGGAGTTCCTGGCAGTTCTACTTCTGAATGGAAGCATCTGATGACAGCTGCCATATCCCTAAGCATACATGCAGAAATAGGGAATACACTAAGATCAGCAGAAAAAACCTACTGTGTGGATCAGCGTAACTCCTGATAATGTTGTTTGAAAAAAAAAGCAAAATTCATCTGCTTTTCACTCACTGCAACACTACACGCTTTCCTCTTACCTTGATATCTCACATGTTAAAATGTATTTTCTTTTCCAGTTTAAAATACCATTTTGCAAGTGTAACTGTCTTTTTCTGGTTTAGGTTACTGTATTTCAAACAGTATGTATAGAACTTTACTGATATAGATCTGGTTTCTGGATAGTTATGGTAAATGTTTGTGGAAAGAAAAAAAAAAACCCAGAAGCATGACAATCTCTAGAAGGTGGCCATGTTGATTCACTGGGGCTCAACGGGACGCATCCACTTTGGGGTAAGAGGAAGTTCAGTTCCCAAACAGCTTAAGTTGTAGACTTTCCTGAAAAAGAATGGCCAATTTTCTGAACTGTATGTGGTTTTCATGTGGAGGACTACTGTATTCTAGGGACTGAGGTGAGAATACCACAGGCTTTCCACTGGAGATGACAGATTCAACTTTTCAGTCAGTTAGGGATGGCTGTATAAAGCTGCAGCCTAAGAAATGATTGTTCTCAAAGTGGTTTTCTTTTTTTTTTTTTTCCTCTGTAGCTTGATCCCCCTCCCCCAATATACTTTCTTTCCAGCAAATCTTCTTTTCCTATTCTTCATAGCCTGCCCCTTTTCTTACACACATTTTCTTTTTTTCCCTTTTGGACTGTATCATGTTTTAAAATACATTTAAGATGCATTCATTTTATCTTTGCTGTCATTTTGCATAATTTTGTTAGATTTTGTACAAAAGTGCAAGGCCTTCAGCTGCTGACCTGGCAGAAAATGCAAAGATGTGGATGAGCCAAACGTTATTAAAGTCCTTCTGTCTAAAATTAAAGAGCCCCATGCAAGTTTTGTACTCTCATAAATAAAATAGGACCTGTCAGTTTGAAAAAAAAATACATATAGACTTCATCCGGACTATGCAGCCTGGTGCAATTTATTAATTCCATACTGCAAGATGAAATAAAATGTGAATAGGAACTTTGAATTTATCTGATAGAGTTGCATGAATTAGGTGGTTTAGGAACAGCTATATTTTTAGCCAAGCAAGCCAGCAGTGTTGTCCAGGGACAGCAGTGTAGTTAGAGCAGGCAACAGAATGAATTTCAAAAGTGTAGGAAGGGTAGAACCTTGGGTATGAAAGCATCCCATTTAAACTGGAATATGCATTGAAGAGTATAGAGACTATAGTGTTTAAGCAGGAAGGGAAATAAGCCCAAGATAAACATTTATCAGGTTCTTCAGAGAGAAATATTTTGTGGGAGAACATTGTATCACTGTACTGTAAAATGCCAGGGACTGCAAAGGGGTCATCCAGGCCCTTGGAACTGAATCCATGTAATAGTGTAGCATAATTCCATACACTGAAAATGTTGGTAAATCCTTTCTCTGAAATGATACTATTGAACACTGAAGTTTACAGGTTTTCTGTTGCATAAGAATGACTACTGAAGTGAGGTTTTCATGCTTACGTAGGGAGCATGCTTTTCTTAAAATACATCTCATTACATATTCATATTCTCAGTATCCAGGTAAACCTATAAATATAAACAAATGATTTCATCTGAAGTGGAAATGTCATTGTCACAGTCCTGATTGAATTGATTTAGACAGGCAATCAAGTCTGACCTTTTAATCTCAGAGCCAGCTTTATGTTCTACCAGGAGAGAAGTACAGAGTGGTGAAATCGTTCATGATACTTTTTTCAGCCTCATGGGAAGAGTGTGCATATAGGTTTCCAGTCCATGCCAAAGTTACAGTCATAAATAGTGTTTCATGATGCAGGAAGGAATTTATAATATGATGTAGATATTTTTGTATTTCATTATCTAAGGTGACAGGTAAGCTTTTATTAAGATGGTGAGTATATAAATGTCATCATTTGATGCAGTGGCCTAATTATATTCCAGAAAAAGCACTTGAGTCTTCACAAATGTTTTGACAACTGTACAAAAATCACTGTCAGAGAAGTATTTGTTACCAAGATTTGATCATTTACTAATCTAAAAAAATAACTCAGGACATGAAATGTCTTGGGTTCTGTGACAGTTCTGGAGCTTGCTTATGAGCTGTATTGTATTCTGATTGTGTGAGTTACTGGGCATCTGACCCATAGTGAACAAACTGATTTGTTTTTCAGAGAAAATAATGAGAAAAGTATGTGTAAAGGGTGTTTCAAACTCAAATTTGAATGTCTAGGCTTTTGTTTATTTAAGAACTGTAATATTTTACTCTGCCAGATTTCATTTGATTTAATTTACTACTGGATTTTCTCCAGTGATACAAGAACTAGCCTAAAAGAAGGCCTGCCTTTCTCCTGAAGCACAGTCATGAGACTGTTTCGTAACCACCATATTTCTGGGAACCATGGAAGCAGCATCTGTGTGAAGCCAATGGAATTATGCACAGGAAAGATCCATGGACATAGATATATTTTGCTAGTAAATTTAGTTAGTCTTTGACTTTCTGTATTCGTTGCAGACTATGGCTGCATAGAACTGTTTTGCTTTATTTTTATGTCAAGCAACACACAGTTCTTCCATATCTTTCACATATCCTAGAGGGGAAAAAAACACCCAGAACATTCTTCCTTCAAGGTTGGTGCACATGTAAATCTGAGTGGCCCCAAAGCTAGCTGCTACCACCTTCATGAATAAAGAGGATCAGAAAATCCAGCTCTGTACTACTCCCTGCTGAAGCCACTCTCTTATTTTTGACTGCAGCTCAAAATGATAAGCCTTTTGAATTCTGAAGGGTAGTTATTATATGAGAACAAAGTGTAATGAAATACAATCAAATGAAACAGATTGCAGCTCTTAATTTACTAAGATTAAAACCGTCCCAATATGAAACACGCACAAATGTGTTGTAAATTCAGGATAATTTGAATCATGAAATTAATCCAAGCCAGGAACAGTTGACTCAAATGTTTTTTTGTAATTAATGTAAGCTAGACACTGTTAATTTTTTAAAAAAAAATTAGTACACACCCCCTAATCCTCCTTCATATGATGAAAATGCGGCAACATTTTCCTTTGACTATTGTTCTGTGTATCATTTGTGGTGTTTTCTTCCAGTTGACAAACAGGGCATTTAGGTTGACAGATTTTTAATAACCTTTCCATCTCACATAAAACTGGTATCACATGGAGACATGGAAAAAGATGATCTTTGCAATTGCTTCACACGCGAAGCTTGGCTATACTTGAAAGTTGCCTGCATAGTTACATTGGTTGGATGTGTGGGAAAGATCACAGTTCAGTTGACGTAGCCCTATTGGCAGAAGCTGTACTGTAAGCAGTTGTACTGGAAGTGGGGTTACTTTCCTGGCATATAACTATGTTGGGAACTCAGGTAGACCGTACTAGTAAAATCACTTCTCTGACAGCATAGGCTGTTTTCCTGCCAGGAAGATTGCCTGCATAGGTCTACCATGGATTTGGAAGGTCTTGGATATCTCCTTCTCTGCAGACATTCAAAAGCCACCTGGATGTGTTCCTGTGTGACCTAATCTATGTGGTCCTCCTCTGGCAAAGGGATTGGAGTAGATGATCCTTCAAGGTCTCTTTCAACCTGTATCATTCCATGACTCTGTGATTGCTTTGTTTCTGAAGCTGTTGGTAGAAGTGTTAGACTGTACATCGCCTGCCTGCCTTCTGAGGAGAAACAAAGCAGGGTGGTGATTGGGTGTACTTTCAGTGGTATTGATGGTTTATAGTGTGGCAGTGCCAGAGGCTTGTCCCGTATGTGGATAATAGACAGTACCTACCCCAAAGGGACAGGGATTCACAGTCTAAACAGGAGCATGATACTCATTTTAGAAAAGAAACATTAGCAAAAATGACACCTGTAGTCATTCTAGGGTACGATTACTTTCTTTAAGTAGCTATTCCGTGGAAGCCTCCTTTTAGCTAACATGCATATTCTTCTACAGTATATGAAAGTAATAGCAGAAATATATTTTCAAATAATTTTGAAATGAGTTTTCCTCAAGATTTTTCTTGTCATCTTGACCACCAAGCATTCATAGCTGCATTCATCTTAATAAAAATAAATTATTCTAGGCTTTCCTGACAGTTTGGACTACCACGTGAACTGTTGGTTCTGCTTGTTAAGAAAAACAAACAACAAAACAAACAAACCACTCTACAAAGTTTATCCTGAAGAGGATGAGTGAAGCTGTGTTAGATTAGAATTCCTTTGCTTAGCTGTTGACCAGCCATTTGTTTAAACATCTTTTGTTTAACATACACTGAAAGGGTGATTGAGATAACAAATGAAATAAAAACTTTAATTTATTAAAATAAAGTATTAAGATCTTGCATTGATATGTAAATAAGTCAAAATCAGAAAGGGGCTAGAATATTCACCCTTAAATCAGTCTTCCACCAGGTTAGGTCACTTGTTACTGTCCAACAGTTATTAGTGCTCCATATTAACAACAAATACATTTAAAAAGAGCGTTGTTTTTTTTTTTTTCCAGAAAGGGTCTTAAATAGTGAGATTACATGAATCCCTGTGGCCATTGGTATCCTGGCAATAGGGTGGCCAAGGAGAACAAATTATTACCTCGCTCCTGGAAGTCTATCTCTAAAGCTGGGGTCACTGTAGCAAACCTTTGTGGGAAATCTTTAGTTTTCTGAACTCTCCTCTGTAGACAGAAAGAACACTTTAATTTTAATCCTAGATTTAGCTTTGTTCATAAATACTTACTTAAAAAAAAAATAGTGTTTTGCATTGCACAACTATGTTAGAATTATGGAAAGCAAACCTGTATGAATGTATTCTTCTGTCTATTGAAAACAAAGACGCAAGCAAGGTATTTTTTTTTAAATGACAGTGTCAAATTCATTCTGACTACAAAATCTGTTTTTCCGTGAAGAATGCAAATACAGTAGAACTTGGTTATGTAGATTATTTTACCATTTAGCCTATTCCACCAGCTTTATTAACTTATTGCACTTAGATATTTAAAGGCATTATGTGTGCTCTGTAGCAAAACATATTTTTTTACTGCTTCCTCTATTGAATGTTTAGATGTTTGTTTTAAATATTTGGAATCAAGAACAATATATTAAGAACAATAAATAAAAATTACTGAAAGGTGGAAAAATCTAAAATGTAAAATATCTGTGTGGACACTACAGATGGTCAGAAAACATTAATGAAATCAAGTGAAAGCCAAGTGTAGCAAAACCAAGAGAGAAAGTAATCATCTGAAAATTGTGAGGTTACCATGTCCCTCTGTATCAGAAGCTGCAGAGAAACCAATCCTGCCTTAGACCGAATGTCCTCTGCTCCTACTTGGAAGTAGGTGTTACCTCTCCGAGAAAAACCCTGTTAGAATGGCTGCAATCCATGTGTGTTGTAAATAGTTAAAGATTACACAAGGAGAAGTCCAACCCCATTAAAAACACCCCAAAACTATTTTATCCTAAGTTAAGCTTTTTTTTTTTTTTTTACACTGATTGTGCCTCACACCCCTCTCACACCCCTGTAGATCATCTGCTGGTTTTGGCAGGTGCACCCAGAGCTACATTAAGCTCCCTGGTATACTTGGATCTGCTGCTGAAGTCCCACATGCCCCAGAGTCTGCTGTCCAACTCTGAAACTCTGATTGGGGGTTGTACCTGCAGGCAGTCTCTCTGTAGTGACAGCAAATGTGATTTTGAGATTATCACTGAAGATGAAATGGGGATTTATTGGTTGTGCCTGATCTGAATACCAATCCCACTTTGCTCCGGAGTATGGAGACCAGAGTGGAATCTTCTCTTCCTCTTGAAAGAGAAGAACATAAAATACACACTGCAACTCACCACTGGTTTGGGAATACTGACACTGTGGGTGCCTTTAGTATACCAGAGGTTTTGTATTCTTTAAGTAACGAGACTGTTGCTGTATTCTTTTTGCATGCCATAGAAATGGGTGCAAGAAATGGGTGCCCCTGTCTTTTGTTTAAAAATGTTATAGGAGTGGAAATAATGTGTTCAGAGGTTTACCAGACTGCAAATCAAAAGAATGACAGTCTAAGCAATGACTCTGGTTGTGCTACTCTTAGCTGTATTGTAGAATTTATAGCCTTAAAAAGATTTTTGAGGGGTAAGGTGCTACCTTCTTTATACTGTACTGTCAGAACTGACCAAAAGCTATTTTAACTTGAATTTCTGCTGTGGGTGTCATTTTAGTTATTAATAAAGCTGCTAAATAAAGTAGGGAGAGAGCATGCTTTGAAGAGCACCAGCCTTTTAGTTCTGATGCCTAATATGGAGTGACAGAGAAAATTAAGGAAACATGAATCCCTGTGTATTGTACTTACCTTTTGTGTAGAATGAGGATCAGCTCAAATATATTTAATAGGAAGGTAAAATATCCGATAGATACCCCGAAAAGGTGTCAGTTTGAATATTAAATTAATGTTTATAAGGTAAAGTTCTGTTTTTTCTCACTAATAACTTATGAGTATTATCTTCATCATTTCCTTTTTCATGCAGCTACTTTTTACATGAGCAGTATTGTAATAAAAAAGGAAAATATGAGATTGAGGTGATAATTAGCTTGTGAAAACTGGTTTTATTTCATGAAATGGTGTCTTTTCATTGTTTGTTGACTGTAGGAAAGTCAAACCAGTTTGCAATGGCTAAAGAGAATCTGCTGCAGAATTCCAGTCATGTAGTCTTTATAAAATGACAAGAACAAAGGGACTTGGTAATGCTGCTGAAGGTTCTTCCCAGATATCTTTTACTCTTTCCATTTGAAAATAATTTAGAGTAAGTTTGGAGAATCAGCCTTTAATCGTAAGCATGCCAGCTGATGCTGACATGGGTGAATGACATTAAAAAAAAAATAAATTCCACTTCTTTGTTACGAATCCATTATCATTCCATGGGGAAAAAAAAATTGATTCGTTCAACCTTGAATGATATCATAGCATATGTGGTAAACAGCTAGATTTGGATGATGTGTTACTTTGTGGCATCACTCAAGGCTGTATCATTGTATGTAAACACTTGAAAGAAAAGACTAAGAAAATGTACAAAAGGCAAGATTAAAACACAACGATTGTTCTCTGGCTTAAGATCATAAAAGGAAGGAAATTCATAGTTAAGGATCCAAACCTCAAGTATCTGGGCACAATGCAGTGCCAACCTTAATTTTACATAACCGTACCCTGTTATGAGAAGACATTGGTGGTTTGATCCTGAACGATGAGTTACATTGCTTTTAGCAGTTGAAACCAGAAAAATAATTTTATTTTAATGCTTGCCTTTTTTGGTGAATAAGTTTTTGGAACAGTTGTAATTGTTTTCCTTATGTTTTTGTTTTTACTATTGCAAGAAAACAAGTCCCTAATAAATAGTAATTTTTTCGAAATTTATCCTTAAAACTCTGCTACACAATGTTCTGTTAAAATGGAAATGGGAAATTGTGAATAAAAGCCTGTGTCATGCTTGCATCTCAGGAATATTAAGAAATTCGTGGTAAGTTATAATGGCTATAATCCTGCAGAAGCTTGACTAAAAAAAAAAAAAAAAACCAACCAAAAAAACCCAAACCACTTTACTGGTGAAGGAAGTAGTTAATAGGACTATTAACACAGGCTAAAAGTATTACAGAGTTTAAAGTTTTTTAAAGTATCTGCAATTAATTGAATTTCTGTCCTACTTTTCTTAAAAAGTTCCGTTTCCCCTCTGGTTCTTAGAAATTGTAATGAAGGGAGCAGAAACTGTGCTTTATAGGATGCCAGACTGTAGATGCAAAATGCAAAGGACAGCTGGCAATGACGTCAAATCTTATCTTGACATTCTAGCCCAAGGACATTGCTTCAAGGATTCTAAAGGAGAGGATCAGCAATTCTTAGCAATCTCACCAGGGAAAGGCCTTTAGCACCTTAAAAGCCAGAGATGAGCTGACAGTCAAAGAGTAAAATCTAGTACCTGGTAAGGTGAGACTGACTTGATGGAAGGATGCTTGTAGTTTTGTCAGAGGTATTTTTGTTTTTTTCACTGGTAGGAAGAAGCCTCAGTAGTGTTTGAGTTGCTTGCACTTTTTTTTCTGTCTTTATTTGAGATTTGGAAGGATGCAGGGGACAAGAACTGGGAGGTGAAGTGACAAAAGTCCAAAGTAGCATTGCTTTTTCACAACAGAGGGAGCTCTAGTCAGTTTTGAATGGTAGTTTAAATTTTCTCTTGAGAAGTTACTAAAGGTATGGGAAATTCACATTGCAGATAAACATGTCTCTTGGGTGTTGCAGTGAAATGGAAAGGTCCCTGACCCACAGTCTGAAAAATTACAGCCCTTGAGACAAGAGAGCTGAAGGGTTTAGTGATAAATCTTTTGCTCTTCAGTATAGCTGAGCATATCACTAAAAAAGATTTACGCATGAAAAAGAAAAGTCTGGAGACAGAAGAAGAAAGAAAACTGCTTTGTGAATATGAATGATAGTGCTACACTGAACAGCATGGATGCTAGCTGTGTAGAATGATAGTACCATGGTAGACCCACGGTACAGTTCAACCACCAAGATGTTGCTTCAGAGAACTGTTGAATGTTGGAGTTTCATGGCTGGGATTTGACAGTCCCTTCCTTTTCCTACTTTTTCTGTAATCTCTTTAGTGAAGCAGGGATGGACATTGTCAATGAAGGGAGACCACCCCCTTTGCCATCTTAGCATCTTAGCACATGTCCCTGTATTCTTCAAATATTCCATGGCATACATTTGTGACCTTTTGATTTTCTTTGTCTATGAGACTGTGAGTTCCAGGACTAGAATCTGATTTTCTGATGCAATCTTTTCCATTCATATTAGAATATTGTCTTTTCTGTTGTTGTGACAGACCTGCTTATGATCGTATCTTTTTCTTCAGCTGCTGTATGTGTTGGGGGTTTCTGCGAGTTGTTTGGTTTTCTCTCTTTTTTTTTTTTTCCCTTCCATATTTGCTGCAAACTGTTTTTACCATGGAGCACCTACCTGTAAATCCATATGCAAGTCAGAACAGAACACTCTGTCTACACCGGCACTGGGTTCAGCACAAAAAGCTCTATAGGTACTTCAGTAAGAAGTATTTCTCTGAAGTGTACTGTAGGAAAACTTCATTTACAGACCACTGTACAAAATTGTTTTTAACTCAGCTAACTAAAGTACTTCTGTGGCTTTTGTTCCAGCCAGTAGCAAGGCATGAATCCAACTCTAGATGATGATGTTTTCCATCTGTTGGCATATATGTAACTCTCATTTTAGGAAGAGCAAAAAATTCTGGGCATTAAATGCAATGCAAAATCACTTCAAAAATAGCTTGTTCCTCTAAGAAGTCATCAGCATGTTTTGCCAGGTCTCTTGTGTAGATGTGTAGATACAGAGACAGCTGATGCAGGTAGAATAGCTGCAGAATCCTCATGCATCTTCTTGCACATCTGGCATGGTGGCTTCTCCAACATGGACAACCTCTTAGACCTTGATAAAGAGCTTGTTGTGTCTGTGCATAACTAGGACTTAGAGATGAAGGGGGTACTTGCCAATACATAAGTTTGCTGCCGTCCTTTACTGTGATTTATTTCTTGGCCAGTCCTTTGCTGGTGCCCAGAGTGTGAAATTATGTGTTGCATTGACTGCTTCAGAAATAAAGGGCTGAAAAATGTTGATTTCCCAGAAATAACATCTGGGGTTTTTTTGAAAGTGTGACAGGTCTGTTGAAGACACAAATCTGACCAGCCTTCATCCAGAAAGAGTATTACTTGCCTTTTAGGCAAGCTAAGGTCATCCAGATAAAAGGTCCATGAATGGGGATGTAGGGGAAGAACATGACATAGAGATAATCTGGAGATCCCATCTTTTTTTTCCTAATTTCTAAATTTAGATAGCAGTTCACTTTATTTCTGCCTCAAATGTGGAGTCAGTAGATTTACAGTTGTTTAATGGACCTAGACCATTCTCAGCCACCCTGCTTAAAAAGAAGCAAAACCTGCGAACACCTGGCAACAGAAAAATGCTTCATGTTCTTAGCAGTGTGTAATTACATGCTGTTGGTATGATTTGGCCAATTGAGACAAAATCGCAAAGCCAACAAAGTTTTTGGACAATAAAGTCCCTATATGTCTGCTTGCTTTTGAAACGTGCAAACTTTGTGATGTACCTGAGCGGGAGCAGTGGTGGATTTCATTAGATTGGTGCCTATTACCTGGCTACCGCCTGGTTACGACTATGTCCATGATAAAAAATACACAGTGTTAGAGCTTGTATTTTATTTCAGTCTAAATACCAGCTGGACCAAGAAAGCAAACTGATATCCTGAACACTTATCAAAACTTTTTATCCAAGTTTATGACTAGAGTGACATTTGGCTCTGTAGTGATTATATACTTTTCCCTGTGTTCCTGTTCGGTACTCTCCTTGCCTGTGCTGCTCTAGACAACAAAGGCACATGTGTTCAAATTCTTCCCCAAAAAGAAAGAACTTCATTTTTTTTACTCTTTGATTCACATCTTTCATTGCATTTAAGAGCTTTGGTTCCTTAGCTGTTTTTCATAGACTCTATATTCATCTGTTTTATCCAGTAGGGTACAGAACAGCATGAAAAGCCTGTAGAAATTATTTATCTATGGAGAGTCATGCACTATGTTTTGGCTTGGGAAAATTAAAGAAATGCAGGGTTAGAATGGAGATACCAGTCAGAATTAGTTACATGTTTTTGTTTTAATGACTTAACATGGAACACTGTGAAGATCTACCTCTAGATGATTTTCAGGCTATTGATGTGCTTTACACAGTGACTAATTTTCCTTTAAGCTAACTTCATTAATATTCAGTGTGTTAAAATGTTCCCTAAATGCTAATAGCTTAAATAACGACCCCTCGTGTCATTGCTGCCACTAATTGTACAGCTATTGCTATTGATTCTAGTAGGAGGAAAATTGTTGGGATACTTTAAAACACAATAGTAATTTTCAGAACAACAAATTGTATTACAGCTCCTCAGAATATAAACCAGTAGTTTATCAGATTAGCTTGTCTTAGATTGAGAGTTTAATTTCAACTGCTGCACTCTTTCTTTCTTTTTAAGAGCTAAATTCTTTCCTTTTTCTTGCAAAATACCCAGGTCTAACTCTTACATCAGCTGTCAGGTTTAGAATGAGTACACCATTTTTGAATCAGGTATTTGCTTATTTCTGTGAATCTAACGAGGTTTAGAAACTTTTGCATCTGTCATTATTCAAGTTGATGCCAGTCCGTATCCACAAAATACTTCTCTGACAAAATCCCGTCTTGGACATCTGGCTGCGGACACTTATGTGGAAAGCACAGCCTGCAGAGCAGTTAGCGGAAGGACTGGCAGCTGTGGTTGTTAGGGTTTGCAGAATACCCAGCTCGCTCGCCCTCCCTTTCATATGTGGAGAGATGTTTTGGTTACAGGAGTTGCCCAGAAAAATGCTCAAGTCCTCTTACTTTTGCTATTGGGTAATTTCGTTGTTTGGATGGGAGCAAGTATGATCCCAGACACAATAACACTTTTTCTTTCTCCTGAGATGCCTGTGCCATTTCCACCTCATATGTGATCCTTGTCCTAACACACATTTGTGACATAACTGCTTTCTGATCTTTATATTCTTCTAAGGGAAAGAGAAAATCTATCTGTGCCACCTGAAGCCATCTGTCTTTCTGCATTTTTTTTTGTAGGCATCATTTTAACAGTGTAAATGTAGCAATGATCCATGGAAATCTTGATTCCCTTCTCCTTGCTGTCTAAGTTCAGGATTCTTCACATCAGCATCAGACTAGCAGCATGGGGCTTTCAGAAACATCCAAGTAGGAGATGACAACAGCTGTACAAAGGGATGTATGCCGCTGTCTAAATAGGTATTATTTAAATACCCCTAGGTCCCAGCCTGTCTACTATTAACAATGGGTTTTTGTATATTGTATTTTACAAGTATCATTGCATTTGTAGCAGCTCAAGAAGGGCCATTAGGAAGATGGGGCTCAGTTCATGTTCTGCCATCCCCAGGAAACCAGGATAAACATGAAGGAAGCTTTCCTGGGCTGGCCTCAATATTTCCACCGAGTCTCCTATAGAGGAACTCAGATTGTCTAGTTTAAACCCTGAAATGCCAAAACACTCAGAGAAGGCAATCATATTCCACCATAGACTTTCTGCGACTTGTCCTGTTTCCACAGCTTTTAAGACCATTTTGAGAGGTCTTTAAACTTCTGGAGGGGGTGGAAAGGCTGTCCTCCTGTTCAATACATTTGAAAAACAGGGTTTTCTTTGTATATGAAAAAGAATACAACTTTTATGCTATAGGGCCTCCATTTTCATTTAGAAGCAGAAGTCCAGTGGTCAACTGTATGTCTCACTCCTTTCAGTTGATTTAGCATTCTTTATGGGAGCTTAAGGTTCCTTTGTCTGCTGACTTGGTGTATTTTGATTTGACTTGTGTAGATTTTGAAAAGACAATGACAAATCAAGTAGCTTGAGAAATATTTGTCTAAGAAGTTTCATGCTTCAGTGTGTGACTCGATTTGAAAATTGGTATGCCCCCCTGCATAATTTTCACTAGCAAACTTTCCCACTTATAAGCACAGTTTTGTCAATGTCTAATAAAATGCCCAAGCTTTGCAACTGTGAAATAAAGTGTATATAGGGGGGAAATTAAATGTACCAGTATCCCACTGCTACTGAAAGCTATCTCTGTCTTAATTAGTATAATCATTTAAATGCATTTTGTTACTCGTCTCAATGTATTATTTTTTGGTACTGTTATGGAGGAAGCTGCAAAACATCCTAATGCTTTCATCTGCACCTTGGGAGGAGGAAGAGTGCCCTTAACAGATTCCTGCAGCACTTCTCCCTATTTGCTGCTTCTTCCCTCTCCCCAAGTGAGGCAATCAGATAATCAGCTTCATATAATCAAGGGACATGAACCTTGTTTCTGTGAAAGGTCATTTCATAGCCAACTTCAGGGAACAGTGGGCAGGCAGCACTTCAGGCTGTCATCAGGGGTGCAAGAATGGGCCAAGCTGCTGCCAGCAACCCATTTTAGTGCTTTGCAGCACAATGGCAGGTCTGTGTGCCGGGCTTGCTGCTTCCCATTTGGTGCCAACCCCAGTGTCACCAGAAGGCCATCTGGATCATTAGGACACCAGCCCTTTGACTTCACCAGCTCAACAAAGAGGGAGGCGAGAGCATGATGAAGGCCAGGTGCCAGGCTGCTCCTCCAGCCTTGCTGGCACCATCCCTCAGCCGTAGCCAGACTGGGCCCCTCAATAGCTGGGATCATCTCTGTAATAAGGATCATCTGCTCTTTATGAGATGCTCACTTTTGCTGGAGATCTTTGCTGTTACCACGTAGACTGTGACATGTCTCTGCTATGGTGTATGGGTAGCAGTAGCTGGGCAGCTTTAAGCTTATTTGAGTACATGTGACTGACATCTAATTTAAATGCAGTACTGTGTGTACTTGCTTTGGTTTAGTTTCTGTAAATTATTTATTATGAAAATATTTAAACCAATAAGTGTTTTTCACAAAAGGCTCTAGCAGAATATGTAAGTGTTCCTGCTTATTCATCAGGTGACTGAGGTACAGTGATGCTGGTACATTGTTCAGTATCAACTTATGGCAATTATCTGGCAAAAATGCAGGGATTTTTCACTTTTCCTGATGGCACAGTGCTTGGCAGGTGAATATAGTCATGGTTCTTAACCTTTTAAATTGCAGCTGTGGTTTGCCTTTGGGTATTTCCTTACAAAAGCGAAAAGTAAGGGTTTAAGATTGACAGTGGAAGTAAATTGACAGTGGAATTGACCAATTCCTTGGTCAGGCCAAGGAATTAAAACTCTGTGGCACTGGATGATCTTGAGTCAGAATCCTGACCTAAATAAGCCCAGTCTTCTGTGATTCTCCCATGATGAAATCTGAATTGTCATTTTGATGTTCATCCTCTCTTGTATGAGAGAAAACCTGTCCCTTGGCCACTGAGAGCCAAAATAAGCCCCACTATGATGCATAAGGTAAGATGAAACCTTGAAATAAACCTAGCGATTTCTAAGAATCAAGTGTCTGCTGAAGAACAGCATGAGGTACCTGTGACTGGACTCTAAGCCTTTTGTTGTTCCTTTTGAATCTGCAAGGGAAAAACATGGGATCATTTTTAATATCTGGTATTTTCTACTTCTCCTTTTGTCTCCTCCTATTTCCTTGTCCCATCATTTTACTGGCATAGCTCTGTCCCTCAGATTTCACAAGGTGGGGGCGAGGGGTGCAAGAAGATGATTTTGTGCAATCATGGGTTAAATCTGATGTGATTTCAGGCTGTGGTAATAGAAGAACAGTTGTACTGTGTTGATTCTCCAGAACAAGTTCTTTTGTAAAGTATAGTTGTGTTTATTACGCAAAAGAGCTCTAGAAGCTATAGCTTAAAAGATCTTGTTAAAAAATACCAAAATAGCAGCTACTACTGTGCTGATTTCCTCAGCTATTTCTCAGCAGCTAAGTTGTGGCATTAGTTGCTAGAATGAAAACCTGGTTAAATAATGGCCAGCACAGTTTTAAGATTTTTTTAAGGCGTAATGTTTTAATTTTTAATTGTAGAGATTTTTGAAACTTTAACAAAAGGCTGTAATTGTAGTAATGTGGTAATGAATTTCAATATTTTCAGACTAATGGGGAATGATAAAAAAATAGAATGCTAGAAAAAACCAGACGTCTGAATTTCATAGTTTTAAGGGAACCTAATAGAAATTAACAGGAAAATGGAGAGGAAAAGGACCTCTGACATTTTTAGACATACATAAGTGTTCCACTTAAATAGATCTCACTAGCATTATTCCTATGACCTGGCAACGGTGGTTGGTTGGGTGTTTTTGGCATAAACTCAGGATTTTAAATAGTGTGCATCCTGTCTGTCTGGCCAGTTCAATTTTTAAATCCATGATCAGAGATATAGTAATATTTGAAACCAAAACAAACTACATGCAGTAGACCTTAATGAGTCTGATTTAAAACCACAAATCAAAGATAATAACGAGTCAAGGTTGAAATATTTGAAATCCATCCTTAGTGCACCATACAGTGATTACTGAGTAGTATGTAGGATCGAATACTGTGAGCTATACAAATGGAAGAAAAAATCTCCAAACAGGGCAAAGGCACATTGGCAGAATGGAGTTGAGTTTCTCCTGCCTTTGTCCATCCTGTTCTGCAGCTAAATGGCAGATTTCAAACACGAGTGCTGTCTATTTTAAGTTGACAAAGTGCCAAATTGTGAAATGTGGCCAATTTTGTACCTCTGTAATTATGTACTCATTGGTGTTTTTGCTGATTTTCATCAGCTTCAGTGCTAATTTGATCCCTTGCTCTCCTCGGTTGGCTGGTAGTCAGAGAAATGATTCAGTTTGGCTGTTTGAAGAGCCTTCTATATAGGAGGACATTAAGTTATTAGTACCTTTAAGTTAATAGCACTGCCTGCCCAGTCTGATTGCCAGTTTGCTTGCATTGAGTCATCTGCCTGCAGCTTAAAATGCCAGGCTGATTGGCTTAGTGTGAGTTACCAAAAAGGTAGTCAGTATTCCAAAGCTCACCTTTGGAGATTGTACCACTACAGCACTTAAAAGCCAAATAGTAGTGAGGTAAAAGGGACAGAAATAATGACACAAATCCCTCTCTGATGATTCCTACTGAAAACAGAAATAGGACCTCCTTTAGAATTAAATTCTAAATGGCACTTTTAAAGCCTCATATGTAAGTACTCGGATTTTCCAGACGCCTATATCTTATGATTTTTGCAAGGTGTAAGAAGTATTTGTCATTTCTGCTTCAGTAATGCCCGGGGACATGTATCAGGATCAGACTGTGGTCATGTGTGTTGTTTTTCAAAAGAAATGTTTTCATTGCATTCTTTTACTTTAAAAGTGAAACAACAAGAAAAAACAAACAACCCAGCAATGCTTACTATCCCAAAATTGGATTAAATTGTGTGAACTACTGTGTGAGAAGGAAAAAGGGTAAGGAAACGTAGCTTGGATTCAAGCTTTTGAGAGATTATTATAAATGTTGAGAAAAATATTGTTTAAAAAAATAGCTCTGCAGTGCCCTTTAAAATCAGTAAGCGTCTATTTTTATTCCCATATAAGTAGTAACTGGCTGCTGTCTGTATATACACTTGAATGTTGCTTGCTGTATAAGACCTTGTTTGCTTAATTTCAGCCTGACTGAATTTTTATGGCTGTGCTATAAACCTTTTGAAAATGGTGGCTTAAATGGAAATGCTGACACAACATTAATTACACTGGCTCCACTGTGATAGTGTGATTAAAGTTTATTTATTTTGTGTGTGCGTTTCTCTGTGTGTAATTTCATTGTTGAAAAACTAATGGAAAACTAATTTGGCAATGGAGAATGTGATTCTGTGCCTGATATTTTAGTTCTCAACAGCAAGAAACAGTTTCAATGCTAGTTTACAATACTGGAGAATTTATTTTTAATTGAGGTATAGTTTAGGTATTTAAAATTTTAGAAATTTGGGAGTGTTAAGTTTCACACTTTAAAGCTGTTCACTGCTTTTCCAGGAGTTTTTAAATGGCTTTTTGGGTGGCGACGGTTGATGTATATTCCATTTACTTCAGAGAACAAAGAAAATGGTTTCATTTCCTTGCAGCATATGTTCTGTGAGATGATCAGGAGAAAACTCTCATCTCTAAAAAAAAGGGTATGCAATCCAAAGTTACCTTTCATTGCACTATTGAGTATGTAGTAACAGTTATACAAGTCTTCTTGGTAATTATTATGCCCAACTGATACTTTTAGATTACAAATCTATGCATTGCAACTAGTCATTCAGTGCAAGTATCATATGACCAGAAAAAGAGTAACTTAGAGGGATGCTGTCTCCAACCTACTTCTTAGGACAGAGAGCCGGGATTGGAGAGGCCTTGGCTGCAGTCTGTTGCCAGCAGTTTATACTTTTCACATTAGGCAACAACAGGATAAAAACATGACATGGTCTGGAGAGCAGAACTAGGCTGTCCTGTTACCTCAGTGAGTGTTGAGAGTAATACACTGTAACATCAGCTGTAGATATCCCTGCTTGGTGCTGCCCCTTTCAGTAAGGTGCCTTCAGAGCACATTTAATGGTTCTCTTCTGCTTTGCTTCTGGATCTGTTAGGCAAAATAATTTTTTCTGCACTCACACATATTGTGCTTCAACAACTTGAAGGCTGATTGGAAAAACTGTAGTAGCGGATCGTGGGTTCTGTAGAAGTGAATGGTCTCCCTGGTTGGTAGTCTATGGTGTGCTTTCCTTGACATCAGTACTGGTGTTCTGCCTCATCTCAGAGAAAAAAGTAATCATTCTCACTCTTACCATAAACACCTTTCCCACAAGCTCGTGGCATCCAGTCAAACTTCTCTTTTCTGCAGGAGAATTATTGCAGATATTCTCAGTGCGGACCTGTCTGGTAGGCTGCGATAGCTGTGGAGTTGCAGGCTAGTACATCCTGCAACATGGCAGTGGAGAGGGGGCGAGCAGGGCGGGTTGAGAAGACCAGAGGGAAAAAGCGAAATCTGTGTGGAATGCCCTTCTTCAGTTTGCTCATTGAAAACATTCAGCATACATTAATCCAGTCCATGAAATTTACATGTTTTATTTTTGCTGTTTTCTTTCCCTGGAAGAGAGTGCAAAGTAGGCAAACAGTTTCAAAGTGTGTGGCCTTTATGATTTATATGTATTGCTCAGAACTACCACTGACCAAACTTCTTGGTCTTGTTCCCATTTGTTACAGTAATTAAATACTAAGTTGTTATGAAAGGATTGTGCCCTTCCTTTGGAAGAAAAAAGAATGTGGCTACTCCATAGTTCTGTGGCACAGCTGCCATTTTATTCAAACCAACATGTAACGGTAGAGAAACGTTGTGCCAAGTTTATCCCATCTGGAAAGAATGTAACCATTCTGGATCTGAAGCAACACTGAGGATCCCCTACTCTTTAAAGTATTTGGGAATGAGAGTTCGATAGGGTTGGAGAGAGGATAAAAAATTGCCATATGCTGTAGATACACTTGTTTGGCAGGAGAAGAGAGCATGTGTACAGGTCAGTCACATCCTGAATACATCACCATCTTAGTGGCAGCCTGTAACCTATGTTAAGACTAGAGAATACTTGTCCTTAAAGGACCTTTTCATTGAATCAAATATCACACTGGAAACTTCAAAGTGTAATTGAAGACAAATTATGCAATACATTAAAAGTAACATTGTAATTTTTCTGTGGTTCCAAGCCTGCAAGAGACCAGCTTTTCTCTTTAACCACACCAATTAACACCAGGGAAGTACTTCAAGAACATAAATGGAGACCTATCTATGGTCACGTAGTATTGTACTGAGTAATTATTGTCTGATTCTGTGAGTGAAGGGACTGGTGTAAATGGGAAGATGGAAGGCAGAGGAGGGATTCACATATGAATGTGAATTTGTGAAAACACAAATATGAAAATTAATCTGTTTAAAAAAATATTTGTGATAGGTTTCAAAGCTTTGCTTGAAAATATTGTTTTAGCTTTTTGCAGTTTTATGTTTATGGACTTCTCAAGTAAGTGTCTTTCTTCTGCACTGTCCCAGGCTGGTCCCAAAGATTTGTTCAGCTTTCACACAAAGCTGCTTGCGATGCCCAGAGCAGTTTTCCCCTTAAGGAGACCTTAGAGTGCCTCCCTGCTGTGCTGACAAATGTGCACCTTGCAGAATTACTCCATCTTGCCTTATAAAAGGATGCCATCTTTCCAAAATCGTAAGGAAGCTGCTTCACAATGCCAGTTTGGAGCAATCAGCCATTACTCTGTAAAACCAACAGCAATTAGGAGGGATTCAAAAGTTACTACACCTTAAGCCTTGAACCAAAGCTCACCAATCTGTAAGTGGTGGCTATCCACAAGACCTAAGCTGTTCCCCTCATGATCCATTGTTGGATGCTTTCAGAGATGCTACCATTCAACTTTATGAATCAAAAGGCAGTGCTGTCTTGCAGATACTTAAAATCTGAGGGTATCTAACATCAGCTATTCCTAGTGAAACACGATTGTAAGTATCTTTACAGATTCCAGTTGTTATTCACATAGGAACATCAGTCAACAAAACTCATAAAAGTGAGTAATACACCCCTTTTACCATACCTGATGTAGTGCAGATCTCCCTCCAGGAAGAGGCCTGGCAGCTTTCAAGTATTTTGACCATTGCCATTATTCATAAAGGGCCAAATATGGTAACTGGTAATGAAAATAATCAGTAGCTTGTTCAGATAATTAAAGCTATTAGCTTCTCCTAAATAAAGAAGAATCCTCCAATTTAAAAAACTCAGTGCTTTGTTCTATTGATCTCTCCAGTATTGTTTGGCCTTCAAATTCTTCTTCCTGAGAAGTCTCTGAAGAAGTGACATCTAGTTTCTGCCTGGGTGGCACTTGCATCCTTTTCATTTGTCCTTGACAGTCCTTGTGGCACTGGGAAGCTGCCTACTGATGCTGATGGCTGGAGGCTGTATTTGATCTGCCAGTACATTTTGAGACTAGACCATGAAGTGTCCTCACTGTGCCCTCCCTCAGCAATGCTGATTTAGATATTTGAGGTAGAATGAAAACTGGCTGACCTGTCATGGCTGAAGGGTTGTGATCAGTGGCATGATGTCCAGCTGGAGGCCAATCATTAATGGCATCCCCAGGGTTACACTGGGCCAGTATTGTTTAACACGGTCATTAATGACCTGGATGATGGACAGACTTGCACCCTCAGCAAGTTTGCAGAATATACAAAACTGGGAAGAGTGGCTCATACACCAGGTGGTTGTGCTGCCATTCAGAGGGACCTTGACAAACTGGAGAAATGGGCCAACAGGAACCTAGTGAAATTCAACAAAGAAATATGAAGTCCTGCACTTGATAGGGAATAATGTCATGCATCAGTACGCACTGGAAGCTGACAGGCTGGAAAGCAGCTTTGCAGAAAATGACCTTGAGGTCTTGCTGGACAAAAAAATGGAACATGAGCCACCAGTGTGCCCCTATGACAAAGAGAGCATCCTGGTATGTATTTGGAGGAGGAGCATTGCCAGCAGGTCGAGGGAGGCGATCCTTCCACTCTGGTCAGCACTGGTGAGGATGAATAACCAGTGGATCCAGTTGTGGATCTACAACTGCATTTGCTTTCTAGGGTTTGTAGGACAAGGATGCACTCATACTGCAGCAGGTCCAGTGGAGTGCCATGAAAATATTAAAGACTTGGTGCATCTCTCCATATGGGGAGAAGCTGAGAGAGCCGGGACTGTTTATCCTGGAGGAGTGGACAGGAGGCTCGAGATCTTACAAATGTGTATAAATACCTGATGGATGTAAAGCTTCACCATACGCAGCAGCAGATGTTCTGTTTTTTTTTCATTAGTGTGTTTTGGATTCAGATACTGAAAATCAGCCTGGACTTTTGATCATTTTATTAGAATTGGCATATCTTTTAATTGGTCCCTTACATTTGAATGTTTTGTTTGTGGGATCAACATGCAAACTGAAACATATGCAAAGATATTTATGTATGATTGATGATTGCTATAGCATATATAGGCTTAAAATTCATAAAGCAGGCAATAAATACAAGAAATTGATGTTCTTTCATTAGCATCGTCAAAGCTGGCAAATTCTGAAAGTCTGTTGACTTAAAGCAGAGCAAAGACTGGTTAGTTTGGCCTCACATTATCTCAGCAAGTCTTTGCTCTGATAATAAGCTAAGGCTACAATTAGCCTGCATCTTTATAGTGTAGTCTACACAGCATCTTTGGACAGTACTTGTAAACCTCTTAAAACATTTTTGAGGGTGGAGAAAGTTTATATTCCTTGTATTTATGGAGGTAAAAATGTTTCAGTACACCAAGTATCTCAGGTGTACAGTGTTCTAAGATCAAATTTGGAAAAGAGTTGAGTCTTCATGAGGTCTTGTCTGGCTTTGAACATGCACATGTTGATGTTGTGTACTGTGTATCATTCAACATGAACTCACAGATTGTTTTCTTAAAGATCCACAAGCTTTTTAGGCTGTACTGAAAAGCCATGCCTTTGGACGCTTGCACTCTGTCTGACTCTTCCATGAATAAGAAGTGGACTTTTTTTTTGTCTGTTTTCTGTTTCTTGTCCTCACCGAGTGATGCCCTGTTGCTCAGTATACCACACAGAAGTAGCAGGTTAAATCATATTCATTCTCTCAAAAATCTTATCAGAGGGCCTCACTCTTCAGAAAAAGGGGAAGTGAAAAAAGACTTTTGCCTCGTGTGTCTAGTGCCTTTTATTGCACTAATGTGAAATGATTCAATGCGATGGACAGCAGTTTATCATAACAAAATCTCATTAAAATCTGTCTGCACTTTGCCCTTCCTCTCCTTTGTATAATAAGATCGTGAAGCTTTCTGTGACTGGACAGTAACCTGTGGTAACCTGTAGTGTGCGTACATTTATGGGTGATGAATAAAACCATTGTTATCACCCTTAAATGTTGGCATCAATCTTGTGCTAATAACATTTGGAAGTTTCTGCTTTATCAGCAGCAATGACTGGCAAATAATCAACTGTTTTGTAATGGGACGCTTAAAATAGCAGCCGAAGACATTTGAGTTAAGCTTCATGGAAAAAGACACTGCTGCATTTATTATGATACCATTTTTGTTGTGTAAGGATGACATGATTGTTGTTTTAGCTTTTTAGACATACAGTGCAATTAAGAATAATCAGTTTTCCCACACATTCCGCAAAGCAACTGAAGCACGCATGCTAATAACCAGGCCCTTAAATTTAGAATGACTTCCGCTGCTGCACGGGCAGCCCACGGGTACAGATGCGCGTTTCATAGTGCTCTGCAGCTATTGTGCTGCAGATTGCAGTCTTCCTACGGAGAGGCGAGGCTCAAAGTTGTTGTTGATGAGTAGTAAACTCTTTAAGATTTGCCCGTACTACCAATCTAAATATGTTTTGGAGTGCGGAGGACAGGGACCTGTATATACATGTACATGTGATGTGTTGTAGGCTTTGTAATCTGTAACAGGCATCCAGAATAGAAGTTTAAAAGAATGCGTAAAAGGATTTCTAATTTGTGTTTACTGGAAGCAGTAGGTGGTCGTGCCAGTAAAAACTATATTGTGTTACGTACGCACACAGATACGTGTAGAATTTAACCCGTAATTTGTGTGAAATGTGTGTAGTAGCTGGGTTTAGAATTCAGAGCATAAGCAAAGACAGGTCAGGATTTGGGCAGGGTGTTCAGAAAACAGATCTGGTCTGTAACTAAAGGTAGTAAGTTAATACTGACAGTTTTAGAGCATTACTAGTCCTACTAAAAGCTATTTATTTTGTGTGTGTGTCAGGAGTTCTTACAGATTCTTAGACCAGGACCTGTCATGATTGTTTTAGACAGAAATTTGCATGAACAGATATATCTAAAAAATGTTTATCCATTCATATACAACTCTCCTTTCTGTATTCTTTTCCCCATTTTTTTTCCTGTGCTCACTGCTTTCCTCAGTGTGAGTATGTAGTACCTTTATATTATGCATGCTTCCAGACTTGTACTGTATTGGGCCAAGTCATTTTTCACGCTTGCAACTAAATGTTTAATAAATTTCTTTTTTGCTTGATAAGAACTGTAGATTGAAGCGCTTAATTAAATGTGTGAAAAATAAATTGCTAAACTTTATCACTGTACAATGCTGTTTACCAGGAAATGAAATGTAGTGAGAGTAAGAAAGTGATATCCTACCTATGATATACAGTAACTTGCATTTTAGGGGACATAATTTTTCTCATAAAATTTAAAGCTTTGACTACACCAGATGGTAAAAGAGTCTTAGTGTGTCTGTAGTTATATCTGTATGACAAATTGGAAGTTGGAATAGCATATTCCTGTTTATGAAGAAGAATAAGCCACAGTGGCATGAGAATACATTTTATTCTTAAAAGTGTTCCCACACCAGGGCTTATGTTTCTGTGTTAATTTACCAAGATGTACAGTAAGAACTCACACCTTTAAATCAGGACATGATATATTATAAAAACAAAATATTTATTTTTGATAATGAAAGGTGAGTTTTGATCTCTGCAAGAAAATGTTGCAAGGTCTCATTACCATTAGTGCACCAGGCTGTGCTGGCCTCTTGCACTGAAGTCAAATTAATAGCAAAAGAATTGTTCCCAAATGCTTGAAAAAAATAGAAATTGCAACACATATGTCTGAAACTGCAGTTATACAGCCTTGTATAAGGGAGAGGTGTGGAGGAAAGGGGAATCTGTTTGTCTTATCCAGTTTTAGAAGATGTCCTGACACAATGGTAAAAATCAAGGATGATAGCAATTACAGATTTTCTTTTTTTTTTACTGATTTAGACTGTTACATCCTACCCACTTAAATGTTCTGTTTCACCATGAATTGTGTCAGTAAGACCACTGTAATGAAATCAAAAGAAAAAAGTAAATCCTTAAAGCTGGAAAAGAAATCCCATATTTTCCAGGAGCTTGATCTTGAGACCACTGACCAAACTGCTTAATCTTCAGCTGAGAGGTGGAAAGATAGAGCCTATCCCTTTCATTTCTATGAGATTCCCTATCTTGTCACAGCTATTTGGCAATTTTTTTATTTTTTTTTTTTTTGTACATTTAGTCAGGCTCTATGGCACCTTAGTTCAGCTGTCTTCTCTCAGGCAAGAGTGAAGCAGAGTAACTCTACTCGTGGCAAATAAGTGTTATCCCAGTAAATCCTTCTCAGTCCCTCTGAGTGTGGGATGCATGGGCAAAGTTTCAAGATGCCTCAAGATGCATTTTCAACAAATAATTTATTGATTTATTTAATTTATTACTTCTCATCTCTAGAAAAACTCTATTAGAACACTAGGAAAAAAAAAAAAAGGGCCACATCCATCCTTATGGAAGACTTTGAGCCACTTTTACAGAAATAGAGATTGGGTCTGAATGGAAATGTTTAAGGAAGTACTTTGAACATTATTTACAAAGCTTTCACTTAAAAGATGTGCTAGTATTTTCTAGCTTAGTTACAGCTTATCACCTATCTTTGTTCTTCCAGGCTTTTAAGACCAAGGATGACTATATTGTGGTGGGAGCTGGAAATGATCAGCAGTTCGTCACTGTGTGCAAGGTAACAATGTGTTAGGAGACAGCACAGAAATATGTAATAGTTTCCATTCTGACTAGAAAAGTAATTGCTGATTACTGCTTAATTCCCTCCTTTTATTTTTTTCTTTTTCTGAAAATAAGGAGCAAGTATAAATTCTAACCCTAGGGTTCTGGCTGGTACTTTTAGGGGACTGGTGCAGATTCTGTGCTTTGCCTCTGTATTCACAACACCCCAATTCCCAAACTCGTGTCTGCTGAACCCCTTTTGGAAGTCTGTTCAGCTGTACAGCTAATGAGCTAAGAAATGAACAAGCTAGACACCTTCAAGTTCTGGAATGGTGAATGTCACAGAAGCCACACTGGTTTGTTTTTCAGGAAGAAATGTGACACTCTTTCTCTGGAAAATACATGGTGGGCACAGCTAATAACAAGGCAAGGCAAGGGGATGGATGCCTCTTATGCTGCTTTAATCAGCAGCTGACTGCATTGTGCTTTCAAACACTGGTATGTGCTGGGCTGTGCTCAGAGAAACTTCCAGAATTCTTAGAAAAGAATTATTACAGGGCTGTGGGCTGCCTTTGGAGTGGTGCAGAGGTACAGCGTTGAAGAACAGATCTTCAAAGAGGACTGCCGTGCTCTAAATCTGGTATCTTCATTATTTTGAATTGAAGGAACGTGATGCTGGCAATTCTGTTTTCACAGAGGGTAGCTTGGAAAGTCATAAAGTAGTTCGGGATTTTTCACATACTCTTTTCCTGTTGTTTTAATACCTGGCATTTCTTTTCCTTGGACAGTGAATACATTTTAAAAGAGAACGAGTGATTGCAGGGAAAAAGTTTTCCTAAATAACTTGGATATTTAAGCTAAATTAATCAGGAAACTGAGCATTATTTTCCTCCATTTGTTCATGTTAGACATGTTACTTTTCCATGGATGTTGACAATAATATGTAGTAAGAATCCCGTTGTGATTCTCTATTAGTATGGTTCGGGGTACATATCTACACTTTACTATCTGGAGGAGTCTGGTTTCGCTCGCTTGAATCGGCACTCTCAATAAGGCACAAGTTAACCTCTTCAAAGTTTGCTCAGGGGGATTACTTCGTACAAGTATCCAACCGCTACAGTGTGGTCGTTATCTTAATGTGAATGAAGGGTAATGACTAAATAAGTGTCTACCTGACAGAACTCGGTTTTCTCAAGGGTCATTGATTGGCTCAAGAAATGATTTTTTTCCAGAAAGTCCCAGGACATAGCTTTCTCACATGAACTGAAGAATTACCTACAAAACACTGGTGATCCTGCCATCCTTCAGTATGGCAGAGCTGAAGATCTAGCTCAGTAGGTTCTGACACCCATGGTGTCATCTAGAAGGCACTAAAAATTCAGACCGTGGACTTGCCTTACTTTAGGGTACAACTGAGAGACTTATGGTGTGACTTGCTGCTACGTACTCCATCTGTAATCAGTAAAGTTTGCATGCTATCTTAGAAGAAAAGGCAACGTTTCCACAATTTACTTTGGAATCTGTAGGACTAAAGTTAAGGGAGATGAATATTGGCCCTAGTCTGCAGACAGGTAGATTTTTGTTTCACCTTTATAAAGGTGTTCTGGTATTTCTAGAATTGAAATTAGGAGGTACAGAACATGGAAAAATTATGGTTGCTTTAATTTTAAAGGGAATAAAAACCACAATAGTTCTAGTTCTGGGGAATGCTTCGATTTTTTTGTGAATTGGTTATCATACTGGGTGTTAAAAAGAACAGTTACTGTAGGTTTGGATTTGGCAGCTACATTGCCCAGAAGTGGAGTGATGCGGCAGTCAGTGGAATGCTGTGAAACCTATCAGAGATATGCTCTGTGCTAAATCAAAGGTGATTTGGAACTTAAACACCACGAAAGGGGAGAGCCAATAAAGCAAGAGGACTTTATTGTAGGAAGGCCCACAACGCCCTGGTGAACCTTTAGTAAATACAGATACCACTAATTCAAAGATTGGCATTGCTATTAGAGAACCTTTCTGAGGTGAGTTGGTGCTAAAAATACAGGGTGTGCAGAAGCTGTTGCTCTGAAGACACATACTCTAGAGATGTAACAGCTGGCTCAAGCTGCAAACAATTGCAAACATTCTGCTTCAACTATATCTTTTCAGGCAAGTAGAGGGAAAAAAAATGGAATAATTCACTGATGTATTTTCAAAATTGATGACACCTGACTGTAGCTTGTTTGGGGAGCTGGATAATTGCCGAAAAACTTCATAACACTGTTGGCTGAAGTGTATTTCATAGTGGTCAAGTGTTAAAGAAGCACATCCTGATGTGTGGCTGCTTTGGTATAATGAGGAATGCTGGGCAAGAATCTTTGGAAGACTGAGGTTTTGTGTACAGTGCAGACAGGTTTGCTACTGTTGGGGGACAAAACATGGAAAGTCTAAACTCTGAAGCTTAGAGCTTGAAGGGGGCCTAGAAATGGAGAACAGCAGTTTCATTCCAAGTGGTCACAGGAAAATAAAGAAAATAACATTGGCAGCGTGATGCAGAAAGATGAATGGCACAGTAATGAATAACTTCGCAAATGTGCATTTGTTAGTCACAAAATAATTGAGAAGAACATATATAGACACACATCTTTACAACAGATGGACATTAAGTTAAAGCTGAAGTCAGTAACATTAATTAAAACAGTAGAGTGAGCAACTCCATATGATCATTTTTGCATATAACTCATCAAATGGAACAATAGTTTTCTGGTTAATTTGGGGTTTTAAGTTCTCATAAATAAGTATTCATTATCAATTATTTTGAACAATGTTGCATGATTTTTTTTTTCTCCGAATCAGTGATTTGTTAACTCCAAAATAGCAGTATTAAAAAAAAAAGGGGATAATTTTAAGGGGGTACCAATATTACTGATAAACATTCAGATAGGAAAAGAACATTCTCTAAAGCTAAATTATGATATGTTGTGATTTTCACAAAGCAGATTATATCAGCTTAGAAGGAAAGGAAAACATGCTGTGAATTAAGTGTTCATGAGATGCTAAATTGATATTTTATGTTACCTTGCAGATAAAAATCTTCATAAAAGTTATGAAATATGGTAATTGCTCTAATATAATGTACTGAAGCCTTGGTTTCCACACTTAGTTTTGTCACTCTAGGTGACAACTACATCAAAGGTGATTGTTTTGAGTATCTCTAAATATCAGTTGGAAGAATACCTGTTTTGCTGATGGTTTTATGTCATCAACAGCTGTTCACCTGGAAGGGAAACCTTAGCCTTATTCACTCCAGCAAAGTGAGGAGTGAATAGTGAAATGATAGTGGCCTTGTTCTGAGCCAGTCTTAGAGGAATTAGCAGAATTTTAGGTTTGAGGCAAATTTCAGAGAGATTGACACCAATTCATGTATCACTTGCATGTAGTAGTCCATAGACGTATGAATTCAAGGAGCAACCGAACATGTTAAAAAAATAAAAATCCAGTGAAGATCACTAAGTATGTAGAAAAGGGCTTCAGCTCAGAAATGCCCTAATATAAACATGGCTGGAGTCTGGATCAATATAAAGGAAGTATCATAGCTACTGACCCTGTCCATCATAAAATCATAGAATGATTTGGGCTGGAAGGGACCTTATAGATAATCTAATTCCAACCCCCCCTGCCATGGGCAGGGGCACCTTCTACTAGAGCAGGTTGCTCAAAGCCCCATCCAACCTGGCCTTGAACACATCCAGGGAGGGGGCATCCACAGCTTCCCCAGGCAAACTGCTCCAGTGTCTCACCGCTGTTCTGAAGCTCTAAACATCAGGACTCGGCCACAGGCAGAGGTAGGATGGTGGGCTAGAGGGACTACAGCTTTGAGGCAGTACTGTTTTGTTGTAAGCCATCTTGGAAATGACCCTGTAGAAAAAATGTAGCATGTTTAGAATGATTACAGGACACATCATAAGAAAAATTGATTTGCAGTCTGTGTTAGTGACTAAAAATATGTGAAAAATATGTGACAGTCTCTTTCTTTGTAAGCTTCTATCCTGCCTTCCTCTGTAGCTGTTATTGGGATAGCCTTTATTAAATTCGGAAAGCACAACTCATTCTTTTTATTTATATCGTATATAAATACACTGTGGCATAAACAGGTAAATTATATAGTAAGTATTGATTGTCCGCATAGATATTTTTTCTTAAAAATGCCTCTACAAAATTCTAATAGTCATTCTCCACATTTAATTCCCTTTAAATTCCCTTTATAGTACTTCACAGTGTCTTTGCATGATGGTTACATTTTTAATGTTCTAGGTGGGAGTTACATACAGAAGATAAATTTCTCCTTTCTTAGAGGTTATACCACCAATTTTCTTTCTTAATTCTTTTGGAAGAACTCATAAAGAAAAATGATGGCATTTCAATAGAAAAACACCTTTTTTTTTTTTTTCCCTTTTTGACAGAAATTACTGAAGTGGAAAGGCATATTCTTAGACATAGCTTTTCTCAGTCTAGCGTATGATATAAAGTCATATTTCTTATTCTGTGACATATAACTTAGTGCAAGATAATCCCACAGATTTCTCCAACCTCTTGGTAATAACTTAAATTTTTTTCAGTGTTCTGCAGTAAGAATTTCTCCTCTCTTATGGTGAATGCTACAAATGTTTGGATCTTCAGTTTAATGTCTGGTTTATTCTTTACTTGTTATGTAACATTAAAAAGGAGGCATTATGTTTCCTTAATTTCCTAACCTATTTTAAAAGATTAATGAGAAGTAGGGATTTGGGGAAAGCTATCTTAAATTGCTAATGAATTTCTTCAGTTATATAAATGACTCCTGCCAAGCATGTTTCTTACGCACCTTTATTTTTACTTAGATCCTGAATTTGCCTGAAGTTAGTAAGGATTCCAGATACAAAACTAATACACTCAGAGTCCAGAACAGAAAAGAACTTATTGATATAATGTCAACCCGGTAAGTTAATTGAAAGGGAAGAAATTACATTTAATCTGTTAATTCAAATAGTCATATGTAAGCAGCTTTCACAATGTGAAACTTTTACTCTTTAGAGATACTTAATTGCTTTTTAGAAAAAATATTGAGAACACTTACTGATGCTAACTATGCTGCCTTTCTGCACACAGGCTGTAGCATGGACTAAGAAGAAGCCAGACCACAGATTTAAGTTTTCAGAAACCATTTTAATTTACTTTTAACCATTAACTTTAATTTAGTGAAACAACCATTGCTTTCTGCTTTTTTCTGGATAGTTGTAACTCCTGGAAATGAAATGCTTGGAGCACTGGTTGCTTTTGCTGTGACTGTAATTTTGAAGTTTTCAGTTCACTGAGAGTTGCTGTAGCCAAGGGAGTTCCAGTTGACACGAGTCCTTCAGTGCTGGTTCTGTACTTCGGTACTCTGTGCCCCAGATTCCCCCTAGGTCGATCCTCTTGAAATCAAAAGGATATGTGCTTAATATTCTATGTGGGAATCATCCTATTAAATACTTTAATTAAAAAATTAATTCAGAGGAAGCTCAGGAACCTTTTATTTGAGATATTGATTAAATAATAAAAAAAACCCAGCTTAGTTATCTTCCTCAATCTGTTTAAGAAGGCCTTGTTGCTGTGGAGTACTCTTCTGTTTAATGGAGAGGATGACAAATTTATATAACATAAGAAAACCACTGATCTGTGCAAAGCTACCCAAAGGTGGCTTCAGCAACACTTTTTGTTTTGGGGGACAAGCAGAAGATCTACTGTCATCAGTGATTCAAGAGAAGTCACACTATTGTTTTGACAAGTTGGCCTGTATGGTCTTTGTCAGCAAACGTGTAACAATTATCATTCTGGAAATTTTTTTGTTTGTGTGTTTGTTTGTTTGTTGGTTTTTTTTGTGTGTGTGTGTGTTTTGGTTTTTTTTTATGGAGCAGATGCCTTCCCTTTTCATTCCATCTGAGAAAAGAGTTTCAGTGGCACACCCCTCCCTGTCCTATCAACCCCACACATACTTTTGGATATTGAGAACCAGAATCACTTTGCATTAAAGACTGTAAAGAGAGTGATTTTTTCAATTCCTGTTGCACTTTTGTCTCTGTCTTACCTGTCCATTTCCAGGTGTCCTGCTCCTGATGAAATACTGAAACATCAGGTGACTTTTCATTTTCAGATAATTATGGTACAGCTGTTCATGTTGAGCTTTTAGAGCTCATCTTTTACTTCCCTTCCTGTAACAAATGTATTGTGATAACACAGATGAATCTGCTTTTCCTGTAGGTTTTAAGGGAATAGTTATCTTTTGAGCTCTTATATTCTTGACACTTAAATCTTAGTTTCAAAATTGGTTCATGTTGACTTATTACTTGGAGTTCATTTCATTTAATATGGCATTTATCTGTTGTACTCTGGTACCTTATGAGAAACCTGTTTTGCCATCCACAGATCAATTACTTAATAGCCTGTTGCTCTTGCTTAATTTTGAATTATTGGGGTTTTTTTATGGGCAATACCTGAATAAGAAAAAGTTCAAGGAACAGTTCTTTGACTGAATTGCCATAATTCTAATTTGGTTTTATATCTGTAGCTATTAGTTCATCAGATTACCTCATTGCTCTTTCAATTACTGCTTTATGTCTTTTTTGTCAGAGTTTATGGTCTGTTTTATTAGCATCATTTAGGCTGAATTTCTGTGTAATTTATATGCAAGTATGTGACTGTACACACAGTTTTGGAGTAGACATTTCCAATAGTATTCTGTAATGTCATGTTATTGTGAATTCATCTGGCATTCAGTTTTAAAACACTGACTGTAGCAAACACCTTTGGAATTCTAATAGAGGTCAAATTTGTTTCCATACACATTCCATGGTAACTTTGCTTTTATTCACTAATGCACATTTGTTTGCAAAATTGTATGTGGCTCATTTTTGAAGTTACTTAGAGAATTAAATGGATACTTTCTCAGTGTTGAAAAATGTAAGCCCTTGAGAAATGAAGGGAAATGACCAAATAATAATGGCAGAATTTCACTGAAAAGTACCTTAATTAAGTCACTGATTGCTTGTTAGTACTGCTGCTTCCAGCACATGGAAAATACAAAGCTAAGGTGCATTAGTTAGAAATAAACACTGGCAGACCCTCCCATCCACTGACAGATATGTACACTGCTATCCACCTCAAAATGAGTATGCAGAGATAGGAGCTCACGCAACTCAGAAGAGAATTGTGGTTTTTTTTCAACCTAGGTTCTACTAGTCACTTTTATTGAGATGGACCCTTCCTTTGTGTTGTGGAAGGCAAAAAGGAACATCAAAGTCCTTTAAGGATTTAGTCAGGCCATTCATCCATGTCTCCTTTAGAGGCTGTGCCAGGCAAGTTGCATACAACTTGAGGCAAAGCAGCTTTTTTCCAGTGATGTTGCGATGGAAAAGGCAGCAAATGTGTTTGGTGTGCCAGGCTGAGCACTAAAAAGCAGGTAGAAAATTGCATCTATGTAGAGGAATCTGATGATTTCTAAATGTTCTTTCTCTTTTGTACATGCTTGGAAATGTAAATGGGAATTATAGTCCTGTCGTGGAATTGTTGAGAGTGTTGCTGCTGATAAAGCCAGTGAAAAGATTCACGGATATATTCGATGTCTCAGCTTCTCAACAGTGATTACAATAACTAGAAGCACGAGAAGAAACATAGAGTTGTGTTTCCTTCTCTTTCTCCTAACCTCTTCTGCTAAGATTTGCAGTTTAACCATCCTTTCTGTTCCACTAAACCATTGGTATTTCAAGCGCCATTTGCATGACAGGTACTTGCAGGTACCCTGGCATATATCATTGCTGTTGCACAGTAGGTATATGCATACTTTTTTTCCCCAAGATACTGATGCTGTTATAATCTTACTGAACTGAGGTGCCACCAGAGCCTAGAGTAGGCTTCTATTGACCTGTCTAACCTGTCCCCTTCCTTCTATCTCTTTTAAACTATTTAAAGAAGTGTGACATGCCTTTCCTTTTCCTATTTTTCTAAATTTTCAAAATGGAATAACTGCAATCCGTGTCTAATTTCCAAGCACTTAATAAGTGCAGGAAGGATTCTTAACCACCTCCTCCTAAGGAAAAGGATTTCCATGGTTTTATTTAGGAACAGGCAGAGATGTTCAGACATACTCAGAGGGTCAGGAACTCCCTGAAGTCTTGAGCATTTAATTTGCTGCATGTGTGGAGCTGAAACTTTTAAAAACATCTAAACTCTGAATACCAGGAAGACAGCTGATGCCTTTCATTTGCTAGGGTAAATGTTAAGCAATTGAGACTCTTTGGCCTCAGTTTTATTCTAGATGTGTGCACAAAGGAATCATTGGTACAATTGGTCAATGTTAAGGAATGCTTTTTTCTTTTAAAAAAGGCTGTATCTTGGGAATTCTTGACTCAAATGACCTCTAATTTAGATCCATAATTCTACTCACCACTTGCAGTAACAGTGCCATATTTCAAGGCACTTAGATAAGCATGGGGATTATACAGCACTTAGAAGAAACTGACCTTTTAAACAGAAGACTTTTCAGAAAGGTGTGAAATGACCTATTCATCACAGTTGAATGTCCTGAGCTGAGCGAGAATACAAGATGGGGATGAAAATGTCTTGAGACATAAATGTAGCTTGAAAGACCATCTCTTGGAGGTGTGAATTGCTCCAGTCATTTCAGGAAGAATTTTCTCATCCTCTCCCTTTCCTGGCAGAAATGAAGAGTGAAGCACATCTGTCCTTAGCTCTTCACCCCAGCTTGATGTCTGCTTACAACATCGCAACTCCCTCTGTAGGGTAAACATGAAAAAGAAGGGGAGAGCGGGTAGAAGAGGAAATATTCACATATCCACAGAGACCATCCGATCTTGGTAAAAGGGACTGGAACGTAGTAGAACACACACTCTGGAGTGGTGTGCTGCTTCTGAGGGGCCCAGCTCTCATACTGTGGGGGAAGTGAGAAGTGGGGAAGTGAGTACAGTGCTGCAAAGACCACTGGGTCATAGAATATTCACAGGGAAGACGAATATAGGCCCAGGGAGTATTTGGTACTTGCTGTGCTACTGGTGGTGGTGTCATCCCTTTTCCATCTCTTGTCGTCTTCCTGCTATACGGTATTTTACCTGTCCCCGTCATCTTCCTCCACTTACTAGGGCTCCCTCAGCTTTTTATTTCCTCTTTCCCCTACTGCTGACATTTGCACATCTACTGTGTTTGCTTTACAAAAATGGAAGTTTTGGCGCCTTCTGTATCTTCCTCTTTATTTAGGTTACATTTTCCCCAAATGACAACAAAGCAGGATTCTGACGAAAGCAAATTGCTTCTGAATGCCTTCCTTTCTCAGTTGTGTGTGCCAAGAGTCAAGTTTAAAATGACCCTACCTGGGTGGAGGTCAGGTTCAATGGCTACTACAGAGGCCCCTGAGACTCCCAGCTCATGTGAGAACTGACAGACTACAGAGCACTCTGTTTTTTTATGTTTCCAGAGGAAACCTCTGTTTTGTGAGTTAGATGTACATCTATCCAAGAGAACCAAGTTTTAATTGTTGCTCTGTTCCCTACCCCATACCTCCCTACCACTTTTACCTTTACTTCCTCTGGAACAATATAGTGTCAGGCACAACGGGGATTATTTTGTATATATACATACATATGTGTATATATACATACAACTGTCAGGACGTGCATATGTAGTGTGCACGTGAAATTTGAGACGCATCTGTGCAAAAGCTGGTATAATAACAGTTTTAAGAGAAGCTGCTTTGAGGAAGGGAGCTTAATCTGTTGACCTCCTTCTTCAAATTGCTCCAGAAGTTGAACGCTAATCCTACCCAGCACCTTAATAACGAAGACACATTTTAAGATGGTGCAGCTAAATATGGACTCCAGGGTACTTCAGGAAATTAACCTCTAAATGGAACAGAGTGTATGGGGTGGTGTGAGTGCAAGGGGAAGGGGAATAGCAGCCAAACCCTCAGCATTTAATGTGAAGAAGCTCACATAGTGAAGAACATATAAATTCATCGTGACTGGTGCTCCTGCAGCTATAGCGAAATTATTGGAGACTTAAAATCAGAAGAGTTAGGGCTGGAAACAATTCAGAGTGGAACTTCTATTCCTAGCACTTAAATTTTAAAGCCCTTTTTCTCGACTCTGCACAACAGCTGCATGTTGCGTATGTAAGTGTGAGGGGAACAGGAATGAGCAGGAAGGAAACACAGAGGAACCTGATCCTCAGTTAATGAGATCGTTGCTAAATTGTTTCCACCTAGTAACAGAAGAGGAGGGCATCTAAAGGGGAAAGTGTATTGTAAAATGTCTTAATTTGTCTGATGAGGAGCACTGTTAAATTCACAGTTGAGAGACACACACCCAGACTCTGTAAATCTTCCTCAACCCCACCATTTCTTTTTGTAAACCAAGAGCCTTGCAGGCTGAAGTTGCTGTTGATGACATTACAGGAACAAGCATCTTTACTGCTTCAATGAGACAGGTATCTGAAGATTGAAAGACAGTTGACTTCAATGTGGCACAGCTGGTAAAGTGAAAGTAATTTCCCCAGTCATCTACCTCACCAACAGCATAGAGATGGTTGAGCTGTGTGGGCCTCAGCTACAAAAGTACCAGTTTGTTTTAAAATGCTTTGTTTTAATTTTTTGGTAGTTTTATGGTGCCTTGTAAGTGTGCAACTGAAAAAGATCCAAAAATGTCTCAGGCATCTGATTTTTGGACAAGATAAGCTAATGTGCATTTTCTGTGTTCTTTACTCACCATTTAATAAATCTCTAAGCAGTTTCATAAATGTGTGAAGTTCAAGATCCTTCATGAAAAGGTACTTGCTGTATTCTTTTATTTTTTTTTTTTCTGTTTAAATACATTGCTGGCTACAAGGCTGCTGAGATCTTTTTATTGATTTTTGAATGAGCTTTTTGACCTGATCCTTGTCAGCTCTTTATTCTTTGTGATTAATTAAAAGAACAGCAACAAAATCAATACAGCTTTCTCTTATTTTCAATCTGCTTTTACTGATGTATGTTTACCTAGCTGATTTTCAGTGAATTTGCACTTCCCTTTGTCATAGCTATAGAAGTTACCATCCTTTTGCTTACTAGAGAAAGGCTTGGGAAATAGAGTACACCCATAATGTTCATGTTCTAACATTATCTGAACCCAAAAAAAAGAATTATTTCTGGAATATGCCAGACTTTATTACTCAGGAGCTATAAGAAACTCATTGTACAATGTGAGCATGTTTTCCTCTCTCTGATGCTATTCCTTAAAAACAGTATCTGGTTTTAAAACAGCGTGCAAAATTTCAAAAAGGAACAAGAAGCTCCATTCACCTCTAGTGCAAATTCTGCACATGAAGGTTTATTAACAGTTCTAGTAAACTGGTAACAATACCTATAGTATACAGAAATTTAAAACAAATTTCATGGTGGATTTGTGGTACCTACAAATATCTGCACTGTAGGTAGCTGCCGCTTGCCATCTACTATGTGTGACATCTTTTATAGTAGTTGACGCATCCATCAGCAAAACCTGTCAACACAGTCGTGTTAATCCTAAAGATTTTTTAGAGGTCTGTTGTGCTGTGCTGAGTGATTAATCGTTAACCAGGAGGTTGCTTACAGACTGTTGAGTAAATACCATAGTATTAATTTTGAAAACTCTAATTCTATATTTACTGTACCCTAAGGGATAATGATCCATTATTTGAATTTTACAAATATTTTTTTTTGTGGTTTTTATTTTGTGTAGTCTCTTCCCTAGATGCTACTGTAAGAAACTGTTCAAACTATTTTATTAACTACCATTAAAGAGATGATGAGTAGTGGAGAAGAAAATATTGTAGATACTTGAAAGTAAATAGACGGTTAATAGAACAAACTAATGTGAAAGCCATAATGGAAACTTGGGTTGTGCTAGAAAACACAAGAATGCTATTGTGGACTTCAGCAAGAACAGAGAAGGTTTTTGTGATTGACTGCATGTAAAAAGCTCTTACTGATCTTAGATGTTGCTGTTCTATCTGCATTTGGTAGGTGTCCAAATTACTTCTCTAAATTAATTGTCGTTAGCTCCCTATAGAAAAGAGCAGTATTTTGCTTCAGTAGTTCTTCTGAACTTATATTGTGTGGAATTGGATGGTTTTGTCCATTAGAGAAACATGGATGCCTTTCCACATAGGATGTAGCAATGTTTGAAGGTTTCCCAGAAAGCATGGAAAATGGGATATGCGCAAAAAATGCACACAATGTGGAATTGTTCATGCTTTAGAAGTCTTTATTTCATTAAAAGACATAATACTTTCTAAAATAGAAACAAACTTTAGATTAATAAGTAGCAGGATGAGAGGCTTAGTACATTTTAATAGAACTCGGGTATGTTTCTCACTCATTAAAACCATTTCATCCAACTTGTGCAAGTCAAGCAGACACTCTGGCAATTAATGATCCATGTTCCCTTTTTACAATTAGAATTTGTTAGAAAGCAGAAGGGGATTTAGGTCTTGCTTTTTAAGAAGCAAAATTACACTTGTGGATTGTGTAAGGAAATAAAGTGTAAGCCCTTCTTATTCGATATTTAATTTTTAGACTTTTTGAGGCTATTTTTTATATTGTGCTAAAATGTTTTTTTTTTTATTAATTTACTGAATGTATATTTTAAATTTAGAGTTTTTATTTAATGGCACCTGCTAGATTTACTAATTAAGGGGAAAATATGTCTAGTTTGATTTCTTCCCATAAAATAACATTTCATTTAGTTCAGCTCATGCTACACTTTCTATTCTTATGATATTTTTAAGTATGAAATATCTTTCATGTTAAATATTTCAGAATCTGATGCCTTCTTTCAATGATTGCTGTGTAATTCAGTGCAGAGGCGTCTTAGGCTACTACTCAAAAAGTGTATAAGGTATCATGGAGACTACTACCTCCTTTAGTGAAGTGACCCTTAGTAGAGTCTTTGCAGGAAACGTCCTAGCAATGGTTTTTCTTCTCCATCGGGTTATTTATCCTTCTTTTCTCATAGGTGTTTTCTGAAAGAGCCCACATTCAAGCTTCATACCACAGTCTAGTACAATAAAAAGTACATTCTTTTGAACTTCTAAAATCCTGGTAATAATTGCAGAATGCTAAGCTATAGATTTAAAATGATTCTACAAATAAAACATAGATAGTTTAAATGGCATTTATGTGATAGTATCTATAGCAGATGGAACATCTTGGAGGGAAAGGGACTCAACTGGAAGCATATGAAGCTGTAGCAGGAATTGCATGATTGCGCTCTCCTGGAGTCAATGAGTATCACTGAGGTTACATGGACAGGTGAAGATTCATTTGCAAGTGTTGTGCTTTGAGTTAAGATGCCGTACAGTCTTGGGTGTTTTTTTTTACTAGCTTAAGCTTGGAAGATAGTCTGTTGTTTAGCCTTGTATGTGGTTCTGTCAGACATTTTATTTATATGTATATATAAAAATTATTTTTTT